>PVKU01007103.1:0-92749 GCA_004027475.1 Anoura caudifer
AAGGGGGGAATGTGGGTGGGAGGGGGTGTGCAGGGTGGGGGGGAATGATGGGGGAGAAATGGGACAACTGTAACAGCATAATCAATAAAATATAATTTAAAAAATGATAGGAGAAAAACTAAAAAGGTATAAGGAGTGCTAGGATGGGGGTTGCAGTAATGGAAGGGTCAAGGGGAAGGCTCAGGGAAGCCTTTCTATGTGAAGCCACCTGAGCAGAGACGAGCAGGAAGTGAGAGAATGAAGCAGGAGGCTGTGTGGAGTAAGCATCCCAGGCAGAGGGCACAGTGAGTGCAAAGGCTTTGCAGCTGGGCAGACTGGGCAAGAGCAAGAGCGGTGAGAGTAAGTCAGGGATAGAGCAGGGGATCAAGACATGGAGGGCCTTGTAGTGAAAACATTCAACTCCTTTACCCTCTAATCTATTGCCAAACCATGATAATCCCACCTCCCCGGAGTCTCTCCATTTCTGTGGCTGCCACCTTGTGAAAATCCTTATTATTCCTCATTTGAATTATTATATTGGTCTCCTGACTAGTCTTTTTTCCTCTTGTCTCTCCCTGCTCTAATCCTACTCATGACTGCTATAATCTTCTTGGAGCACAGTTCTGATTGGCAACCTCCTAAGATCATTAGCATATATTTATGTAGCTCTGAATAAACATGTACTTAGAAGGAGGGGGATGGACACAGGGGATGTGTTCTCACAACTTCCCAGCAGCATGTTCTTGTCAGAAATAGACAGAACTGTCAAAAATATGTTATCAAACATGTCAGACTTCTGTTTTTATGCCATAAGATAAAATTGCAAATTTTTCATCAAAAAAATAAATAGATGAATTAGTCAGAAACCCCTTGGCTGCCATTAACAAGAAACTCAATTCAAGCTGTCTTTGAAAAGGTCATGTATTAGCTCATATAATTTAAAACTCTGCACCTTCAGGAATGGCTAGTTCCAGCTGCTCAGCAACAGCAATGAGAATCTATGTGACTCCATCTTTCAGATCTGCTTTTTCTCTCTGTTGCCTTGACTCACAGGCAGAATCTGCCCATGCAGTGGCAAAGATTGCTTTGGCTCACATCTTCTCAGTTTAGCAACTGCAGGGGAAAAAGAGTGCCTTCCTCAGCAAAAGTCCCAATGCTGATTCTCACTGACCCTCCATGGACAGAGGGCTTACCCTTCAATCAATTGCTACTGCTGTGGCTAGCCTGGCCTGGGTCACAGAGCCAGGGGGTGGGGAATTGTGAAGCCATGCCCACTGAACTAAATGGAAAGAGATTGGAAAATAGGTGGTTCCCAAAGGACCATTATTTGAGGATGGGGCTGGGGTGAGGGGTAGGCAAAAACAAGTGTCCACAACAAAAGGCTAGAAGCACCATTTCTGCTGAGTCCTAACCACAAATGCCTGAGTAATCAATAGGCCTCCACCTGAAAAAAATCTGAGTCCTGTTGTTCCTATATTTGATTATTTCATGAAGCTTCTGCTCCAACATCTTAAATGGCTCTTCAGGAAGACTGCTCCCCATCACCACTCAGCAGTCTTCCTTCACAAGTCTACTTCACTCGCTTGACAACAGGGCCCGAGGATGAGAAGAGCCTTTGTCTCTAGCAGCAGGCTTTCGATACACTGTGGCAGTTGTTATTGGCAGCTGTGGTCACGTGCACAGGCAGTATTATTGGCCCCTGAAATATCACAAGCAGGTACACAATGAGACTGGGGTGGAAAGGAAGAGCCTTAGTGTACACTGAGAACAATGCCCCACCCCGCTGATAGGAAGGAGGCTCATTAATAACTGGAGTTTGAGAACCACTGGCAGAGGTCCTGTTACTCTTTCCTGTGCTGTGTGTATTCAATCTCATCTAATACACAACAACCTTATGAAGTAGTGAGTGGGGAGGATTATCCTCATTTCACATATGGGAAAGCTGACGCGGAGATGTTGACTACGTTTCCCACAGCTAACGAACGGAGGGCCAGAGATTTGAGCCCAGGGCTCTCTAACCCTAAGCATGGTTGTAAACCCAAACATTGTTCAGTTCCTACGTGGGGAGGGAAATGGCTCCTCACCTAAATCTATTCACAGCTCTCAAAACACTGCAAACTCGCCAGCATCCACCATTGCCTCCCAAGCAAGCACATGGCCAGACTTCACCTCACTGTGGCCAGACTTCACTTCTTTAAGAGGCAGAACAACAGGGCAAACCCAGGACCGGTGGCTTGATGAGGTTCACTCAGAAAGGTAGAGGAAGTGGTGGTGCCTGGGCCCCCTGTCGCCCTCTCACCTCAGAGATTCTTCCACCGGATAGGTGCCACCCACCTCTGAAAACCGTGGTGTGGTTGGAACAGTGTCCGTGTAAAAATAGCCAGGCCCTTCTTACCCCACACTGCTCTGTGGCTCTGTCCGAAGTCTGTCTGCTACCCTGGTTGACTGGTGCAGGAGCTGCGTCCACCCACCTCCAGCACTGACGGGGGCGGCTGGGAACTGCCGTCCTCAGGCTCCCTCGACACCTGGGGAACAGAGTTGACTGGCCCTCAGATGTGTTGAGTGCGGAGCGTGTAGCCCCGCCTAGGCCCCTCAGCAGAGAACTTTCAACTCTGTGTTGCCTCCAGCTCACAGGCCCCTCCTCTGACCTGCGCCCCGACTGACCCCTGGCGGACTTGGGTGATCCCTCAGAGCCCACAGCATGAGGGTGCCTTGGGAGGAGATCAGGTAGGCCTGGAGGTCAATCTCGGCAGAGATGCCCAGGTAAGCACCATGGGGGCGGGGGAGGGGGAGTGCCTAGAGTATCCTTAGCAGGTGGCCAAGTGAAGCAGCTGGTGGAAAATGTGGGTACAAATGTGGTGCACATTTAAAGGGAGTGGGGTGGTGGCCTGGTGCTCTGCCAGAGCATAAGACTTCTGCAAATAGCAGGAAGCTAATGGGCTGGACTCTCTGAGGGATGGGCAAGGCAAGGCCCTAATGCAGCTGGCTTTAAATGCACACCCTCTCTGGGCTGGAAGCTTGGGGACTGGGGGAGGAAGCCAACTTGGGAGCCATGCGTTAGGAGTTAGGTCTCCAGACAACTGAAGCAGGTCCAAGAGGAGCCCCTGGCTAAGGATGCCAGGGTGGAGCCGCGTTAGTAATGTGGGAGCGCCGGCCTGCCTTGCCCAGTCAGATCTGGAATCCAGAGCCTTGGACTTTAATGGTGATGTAGGACACATGAGGCAAGGTCTTGGGCCAAGGAAGATAAATATTCACTATATTTTGTCTAGTATATTCAGATTTTGTAGTGAGAAAATATTTCAGAATGAGTCTTCCATGTTGATAGAAAAAGAAGTCCAAAAAGACTTTTGAAAAAAATTTTAAATGTAATTTAACTTTTCATTATAGGATACTTTAATCTACTTCCATCACCTGAATCATTTGGAAGCAAAACCCAGACATTAAATCATTTTACCTATAAATATACCAGTAAATTTCTCTAAATTTTAGAACAGTAATCCTCAACCCAAGGCAATTCTCCCCCGTCCCCCCAGGGGACATTTGGCCATATCTGGAGACATCACTGTCTTGGGGGGGGGGGGGGCTGTTCCTGGCATCTAGTGGCTACAATCCAGGGGTGCTGCTAAACATCCAACCATGCCCAAGAGTTGCACCTGACAACAAAGAATTGTTTGGCCCAAAAACACCAACAGTGCTGAGGTTGAAAAATCATGCTTTAGAGTCTAAAGATAAGAGCACTTTAAATAAATAACTACAATATTATTAGCATACAAAAAATAACAATAATTCAATGATATCAAATAACCAATTAATATTAAAATTTCCCTGATTGTCTCTAAATTTTTTTAATGTTTTTGCTTAAATCAAGATCTAAATAAGGTTCATACATTGCAATTTGTTAACATATTTCTTAGGTCTTTTTTAATCTACAGGTTCTCATCTCTTTTTTTCTTGTAATTTATTTATTATAAAATAAATTTATTGTTAGCTACAAAAGAATACATAAATACATTCTCTATATCAGAATTGAAACATTACAGATAAAGCTAGAATTTCCCTGCCACTGATATTCCAATCCTAGTCTTCCCCCCAAAGAGTAACTAATTTATCCAGTTTCTGTGTCTCTCAGTTAAGATTATATTCAGGTGTGTATTTCAAAAAACAAACAAACAAAACAATAAGAACAACAACGAAAGCTTCAAGTGACTTATTTTTCAGGAAAACAAGTCCAAAGGTAGGCAGGCCAAGGCTAGTGTGGCAGTTCCGGGAAGGTTTTAGGGTCCCTCATCCTCACGGACCAAAATGGCTAATGGAGGACCAGCCCTCTTACCTGCACCGTGGGCAGCAGGATGGAAGAGCGGTAAAGAAGAGCGTCTCTCACTGTATAAGTTCACTAGTGCTGCTGTAACCAAGCACCACAAACTGAGTGCCTTACACCACAGAAATGTATTTATTGTCTCATCCTTCTGGAAGATAAAAGACTGAAAGCAAGGTGTCGGCAGGATTAGTTCCTTCTGAGGACTGTGAGGACAGACCTGTTCCATGTCCCTCTCCTTTCTCCTGGTGGTTTGTGGCAATCTTAGATTAGCTTGTAGCAGCATCACTGCATCTTCTACCTTGATCTTCACTTGACTCTCCCCCACCCTGCCCCGTGTATGTGTGTTCAAATTTTCCCTTTTTATAAGGACACCATTCATATTGTATCACGGCCCACCCTAATGGCCTCACCTTAACTAATTGCATCTGCAAGGACCCTATTCCAAATAAGCCCTGAGACACTCTGAGACAGTGTCTGAGATTAGGGCTTCAACATAGGAATTTTGGGGAGACTCATTTTAACTCCTAACACTCTCCCATAGGAAGATTTTAGAGAAGTCTCTTACACCTCTTTGCTTATACTCTGGAGCCTGGCCAGAACTTAGTCTCATGGCCACACCTTGCGGCAAGAGATGCTCGGGAAGCTGGGCTTTAGCTGAGCACATGACCATTCTCCCAAAAAAGTCAGTTTTCTGTTATAGAAAAAGTGAAAAATGGATGTCAAGGCAACAACTAGCAGCCTGTCATGGAATGCGTCCTATCAGACATTTTTCTCTGTGTTGCAAATACGTCTACGTACCTTTCCGTAAATGCCTAAGTTTTGGATTCCTCATCTAGATGGCTTTACCCACTAGGAACCAGGCACTGCCCAGGGCTTCCTGTTTTTATCCATAATCCTCAGAACACTCTGTGAACAGAGGTAGCCTTAGCTGAAGCCTCAGGGACCCTCATTTGCAAAAGGCCCTTTCAAGACACCATTCCTAATTTTAGATTTTAAACTTTGCATTCTTTTCCTTTAAAAGGTTCTCTAAAATTAGGCAAGCCTCAGATCCTGGATCTGTCCCTGCCTACAAGATAGTCATTAGTATCCTCATTTATAAAATGAGGAAACTTGAAGCACAGAAAGGGCAAGTAGTTTGTCTGAAGTCACAGAGCCTTTAGTGGCATTGAGTTCAAACCAACCATCTAGTTCCAAAATTCAGGCTCTTTCTCTGTGCCTTGCCCACCGATGGATGACGAAAGCACCCCAGGATACTTTCTCCAGTGTGGGTCCTTGGCCACAGCCCCATGTGGTTGTTTGGATTCCCCAAGGGCTGGCTGTTGTGGATGAACCTGAGCTGGGGTCCATCCTCAGTGAGCACACTGTATTAGTTTCCTAGAGCTTCGGCAACAAATTACCCCAAACTGGGTGGCTTTAAAACAACAGAAATGCATTCTCTTGCAGTTCTGGAGGTCAGTGTCTGAAATCAAAGTGTCCCCGGGGCCACACTCCCTCCAAAGGCTCTGGTGGGCAATCTTTCCTATCTCTTTCAGCTTCCAGTGGCCCAGGAGTTCCTTGGCTTGTGGCTGCATCTCTCTGCTCTGTCTTCACACGGACTTCTCTGTGTCTGTGTTGTCTCCCCTTTTCTCTCATTAATACTTAGCATTGGATTTGGGGCCCAACAGTCTAAGCCAGGATGAGCTCATCTCAAGAGCCTTCGTTTAATTACATCTACATAGATCCCCTTTCCAAGTAAGGTCACATTCACAGGTTTGAGGGGGCTGCCACTCAACCCACCACATACCGCATCCCAGAGTATCAGATACCATCTCCAGGACCTGGGTAGGAGGTAGGAAAATATAGCCATACACACTCTTTCTGGTCTTAATTTTAATTAGCGATGGCAAAAGGGGCTGTGGTGGAACCATGGGGACAGTGCTACTTACTTTGGGAAAGCATAAGTGACTCAATGGCCCCGGGCCTGCTTAAAGTTGAAGAAATTCCGAAAGTTTTGGCAAGGATGGGCATGCAGGTGCCAAGCTTTTTTAGTAAAATGGTAAGCTATGTTGGCATATTTTCCTGTGTTTACTCTCCCTTTTAGAGACATTCCCTGTGAAGTGAATCTTAAATTCCGAAGCCAAGTCAGGAGGGGCACAGGAAGACAGAAACATTTCTAATTTATCAAGCTACTTGTCCCATGGCCTCACCTCTTACTTACAGCGCAAGGTCTTGGCTAGGGGTAGTGGCAGGAATCTACTGATGCCAGAATTTGGAGGGGAGAGAAGGAAATAGTTTCAGATCTATACCTGTCTCCATGACCTTTGATTTGAATTCAGTTTCAGCAAGTGTTTACTAAGAGCTTACAGAGCACCAGGCAGGCCTTATTTTCCTCAAACTCGCAACCGACTAGGTATTATTACTTTCTCTACTTTCCGGATGGGATGCTGAGATTAAGGGATTTGCCCAAGATCATGGAGCTGTAAGTGGTTAAAGCTGGAGTTTACAAAGTGTCTTTTGATTTCTAACTCAGTGCTCTTTCTAACAGAGCACAAAGGATAAACATTCTGGAAAGGAGGTAGAGATGGGAGCAAGCCCGTCTCCCACCCGCCAGAGTTGGAGATCCCTCCCGTTTGAAAGCGGAGCGTGCTGCAGCAGGAGGCCTGTGATCAGCGTTTCTGTCGTCTCCAAACCAACTGCGAGAAACTGCCTAATTAAAGTCTGCAGCATGCCCAGAAGCCTCTGCAGCCGCCAGTTGTTTCCTGTGCATTCTCAGCGCCCGATGATAAATATTCTTCATGTTTATGTGGCACGATGCTCTCTGCTCCAGGAGCATGAAGTATTAGTGAGCCAATTTCACCATCCACGCAGCTCCAGAGCGACCAGCAGGCATCCCTGTTCTAATTTATGAGGGACCAGCATGTGCAATCAATAGGTGCCCCACAGGTTATTATAGAAGAGAAGGATGGCCCCAGAGGCCCTGTTTACTAACAGGGAAATGGTCTCCTGGCAGCTTCTGGCACGTGGCCTGGGAGAGATTTACATTTGCTTTTCAGTCCAGAAACAGGGGCCTTCCCTTTTCATCTCAGCCCTAAACCTGAGAACAAGGGGCTGGTAGAAGCACAGATGGAAAGTACCCTTCTCTACACTGGAATCCCAGAGGGGGTTCGGGGAAGCAGGGGTGTGGGGGTAGGGACCAGCCCAAAGCTTTCATTAGGCCATTTATGTTTTGAGGCCCCAGAAAACAATAGCGTCCAGGATCTGGGTTGAGACATAGGGGGTGGGAGTGGATGGATGGTGTGCAGTCAGGCCAATGAGGCAAAAAGAAATAGGCAATTCCTACCAGGGCACCAGGAGGACAGGTGGTCCTTGATCAGCCCTGCAAGGCTTTGGGGATGTTATTATTCACATCTTTTGCCTTTTCTCTTTGTTTTGGGTCCCTCGATTTCAGGAATCTGCAGTTCTTTTGCAGTTTTCTTAACAGTTTTGGAGAAACAGGGCAGGTTGGATTTAAAAATAAAAGAGTAACAGCATTGGCTTATTTGGGTTACTTGAGTGAAGTGGAAAGAAGCAGCTCCCTCCAGCTCACTGTCTGGAAGCAGAGCGGTGTAATGTAGTGGCTCCTGCTCAGACTCTTCCGCGTCAGCACCACTTTAACTCTGAAAATGGATGTAGTTTATGTCTATCAGTAGAAAATCTAAAATGTTTATTAAATAATTTTAAAATGATGATAGTAAAGCCATTACATATTAACATCAATAACATATTGTATTAAAAAAAACATATCTTCCAAAACAAAATTAAATTCAGGAAGAGTGACTTTTTTTTACTTAAAAAAAAATTTCTTTACAATTTTTAAAAAATGTCTGGATTAATAGAAAGTAAGTGGTTTCTCATATCTGCAGTCAATATGTTGCAATATGTTGTTTTGGCTAAAGTATATGAAGCTAATCCAGCTTTACACAGATATGTGGCTAGAAAAACAAAAAGTATTTAATAGTCTTTTAAAGTAATATATTCTTTTTGATACTGCACTAAAATGTAACCAGCTTCTTAAAGGCTAGTTGCAATGTGGAATCTGAAAGCATAGCGGTGAATTTTTGCATTCTGTTACATTAAAATCCATTGCCTTATTGTGCACTTTCAATGGATCTTTTACTCATGTATGATTGTGTAACACCACACATTCGTCACTGGAAAATGCTGGTTTATTAAGTTATGCAGATATCCCAAAACTTCGACACATTTCTTTATACAATATTTAAAAAAAAACACATTCATTCATGTCACCGTCGATCTCATTAGCAAAGTCCTTGAGTACTGGCAAGCTCTCAAGCTCCTCAATATTAGATTCAAGTTCTCAAAAATTCTAATTTTCACATAGAAACTCAAATTTTATCATTGGCAACAAATACTATCAGTTGTTTTCCTTGAAGTGAGAGGCTCCCTTTGTTCATTTTGAGAAAATGTCTGTCAAATAGCCAATCTGAAAAAGCATTCTTTGTCATTTAGTCCTTGAAGCAAAAAAAAAAAAAAAAGTTCCATGAAAAAAACAGCTACTTCCCCACTCACAGCTCTATCACTAACTACTTCTCCAAAAGGTAGCCATCATACTTTGGAATACAGTAAAAGTACTTTATGCATACTTCCCATTTCGTTACACAGAATATTTTGAAAAGTGTCAATATTTGAAAAGATTAATCATTGTCACTATTTCATCAAAGACAGTCGTAAATGAAATCAACATTTTTGGTTTTTTTTTACTGCAAATGTGTGGCAATGACAACTAATGCAGCTTGGTGCCCGCCTTGATTCTTGCCTGCGCAGATGCTGGGAGTTTTACCCACCATTGCTTTTGCTCCTTCAGTGTGAATGTTGACACAGTGAAAAGCAGGGGGTGGGGGTGGGGTGGGGTGGAAGGGGTGGGGGATCATAATATTATTATTAAAATAGCTTTAACTTCATGCACACATTGGCAGTGTCACAGGGACCCTCAGGGGTCTATGGACCACACTTGGAGAACAGTAGCTATAGTAATCCAACAGATGACTAAAACTCGAAGACCGTTGACCCCAGCTTTGCCTCGGGCTAGCTTGGTCTTCTGCAAGTCATTTCACCCAAGTACCTCAGTTGCCTTATTTGTAACATAAGCAGGCTGGATGAAATAATCTCTATCATCTCACTGTTACTTTAGGAGCACTGTGGGACACTGAGCAATCTTTATCGTTGACTTCTTACCATTACTACTGCCTGCACTGTTGTCAGGATATATAGACACATACCCTCCTCCCATCCCTGCACGAACAGGAGGGCAATTGGCTCTCCCGTAGAGTGGGTGCTTCATCATAGAGAATGAGCTGAAAACCCACCTCTACTATGGGGAGAAATTTGGACACCAGAGATCTGCTATTTGAACACAATAACATTTTTCCTGATTGGTTCTGGAAGGAGCATTTTTAGTTAATGGAAAGGGGAGTATTCTTTGTCACAAAATCCAGGCCAGGAAATCAGGGCCAAGTCATAATAATAAGACAAATATGCATTTTTTTAATGAAAAATAAAACCAGACTGTGTTGTTTTCTGAAGAAAGCTACATTTTTAGGGTGGCAATTTGTATTTGCCTTCAGATGGAAAGAGGCTAGTCCTGGTCCTCCTGCTTTCCCCCCATTCACCTACCAGAGTTTACCTTTCCCCGCTGCAGAGCCCATGGAAGCCTGAGCTAAGGGGAAACGCGAGGATCCTCAGCTGGGGCCTGAGGCACAGGTTTTGTAAGGAATGAGGCAGGATGAGTTGGGGCTGCTTATCCTGAGCGAAAAAGGGGTGCATCTGAGGAAGGCTTTGGGGCCCCTAACTGGGAGGTACAAAAAAGAGGAATGTGGAGGGAAAAAAAAGTTCACATATCACCCAAAAGGCAACACAGAAGCATATTTTCCTCTTTATGAATTTTATTTTTAAAAACTTAGCAACAAAGGCACAACTCCTTGTTTCCCACCTTTGAAAGGCTTTGGAGTAAGTACAGTACTTGAAACCTTTAATAAAAGAGTGGCAGCCCTGGCTGTGTGGCTTAGTGGGTTGAGCATCAGTCTGAAGATCAAGGGGTTGCCAGTTCAATTCCCAGTCAGGCCTGGGTTGCGGTCCAGGTCCCTGGTCGAGGGCATGTGAGAGACAACCAACTGATGTTTTCCTTGCACATTGATGTTTTTCTCCCTATCTTTCTCCCTCCTTTCCCCTCTCTCTAAAAAAATAAATAAATATTTTAAAAATAAAAAGTGGCACAAGCCACTTTCAGAGTCCCATATATATTGGTCTGGAGAATATAGTGAGTCGGTGTGGCAGAATTTCTCACAACTGACCTCCACCTAACCAAGTCACTTGGTTAACAAATGCCGTTTCCCCTGGAAACCCATTAGTGCCGACAGTATGACAGATACTCAGACTAGTAGAGATACTCTTGGTCACTTCTGTTCCTACCCACCAAGCTGAGTGCTCACCAGGGGTCAGTGCTATACATTTCCAAACCCATTTCTGCCTGTCGTATTTGCAATTCTGATTATGCAACTTAGTTATTGTGAAAGCCAATGAAATATAAGCAAAAAACAAACAAAAAAAAAGAGTTCTTGCTCTGGCTGGTGTGACTCAGTGGACTGAGTGCCAGCCTGAGAACCAAAAGGTTGCTATTTCAATTCCCAGTCAGGGCACATGCCTGGGTTGCAGGCTGGCCAGGTCCCCAGTTGGGGGTGTGTGAGAGGCAACTGATCAATGTATCTCTTGCACCTAGATGTTTCCCTCTCTTGCACCCTCTCTAAAAACATATATAAAATATTTTTTAAGAAAAGAGTTCTTGTTCCTATACAAACGTATGTTGTATGACTTGTCCTTGATAAGGACAAGTCATACAAGAAAAATGCTATTGAATTGGTATGGAGAAGACATATGAAAAAGACTGGACAAAAACCCATAAATATCTTAGGATAATTTTGTAGTCAGAATGCTTTGTATCTTTAAGTTCTCACCCAACTTTAAAGAAACCTAAGCTGGAACTTACAGAAATGAGTCCAATAGAATGTAAGCTCCATGGGTGCGGAGACCCAGAACCTAGAACATACCTGGTGCACAGTAGGAACACAATAACTATGTGTAGAAAAAGTGAATGGTGTAATTAATACAAGAGCATTAAAGCAGAACTCCAATTAATAGAAGCCTGCTCCAAAAATATGTCCTGATCCTACTCTTTAAAAAATGGTGCCCAAACATACCAGGATAAGCTTTAAGTTTAATTAAGAGGTTTAAGGTTAGTTTCTCTTGGTTACCCCTTTAAACGATATTTTAAATTAATGGGCCATCTTCTGTCGAGATCACCTTCAGAGAAGAGGGCTTTGCTGTGTTCAGAATCAGGGAAGTGCCTGGGTTACCCAATAGGCACCGTCCTCCTCAAGGTGGAGTGCCCGATCAGAACAGGAGGGGACCACCCAGAGCAGGAGACCTCTTCCCTCTCCAGGAGGTAGCTAGAAAAGCCTTGTCTGGTTCAGAAAGAAGAAACTTATAGGGTGCAGACTGCATCTCTGAGTGGAGATTGGTCCAGTAGACACAGGCCAGAATATTCTGACCCAGTAAACGATAGTGAAGGCATGTGGTGGTAACAAATGTTTCCCCCATCTCTGACTGTATTTGAGATTCTTTCAATTTGGACTCAGAGGATCTGGGTTTAAACTTCTCTCGAACTAGTTAGCACACTTGTCTAAGCTAGAACTTCCCAACTGTTAGGCAAGGAATGGGTTACAGGTGTGCTGACCTTAATGCTTGGAGTAGCCAGGCCAGGGCAGCCAGATCTCTGGGCTCATCAGCTCTGGGGCCAGAAGCCTCATCCCTTTTCCAGAGTGAGATAGATACCAATACAGATATAGATAGACATGATATAGATATATGTGTACTATGTATGTGTACATATATGTATGTGTGGACATATACATGAACAGTTTTTCATTTTCCTATAGGTATCGTGATATGGAAAATATTGGAAGCACTAATAGTTGCAGCCTTAGCTCCACAGCTAATAAGCCCTGTCCTGCCTTTGTCAACATGTTGCTGTGATCACATGAGATATAGGTGTGAAATGCTTTGAAAACTGTTGACAGTGACTCAAACGGAAGCCATCATGCTTGGTATCAGCCAGTAAAGAGCGTTGGATTCCATTTCCAGCCCTAGTTTCCCCACCAGATTCCTGAATCAACAGAGAAACAAAAAAAGAAAAGAAAAAGAAAAAGAAGAAAGAAAGAAAGAAAGAAAGAAAGAAAGAAAGAAAGAAAGAAAGAAAAGAAAAGAAAAGAAAAGAAAAGAAAAGAAAAGAAAAGAAAAGAAAAGAAAAGAAAAGAAAAAAAGAAAAGAAAAGGAAAAGCTGGCATGTAGAGGTCAAAACATTACCCTTATTTCTGATAAATCCGATATTAGCAAGTGTAACTCTAGGCAAGCGACCTTCCTAATACTGAAGTGCAGTATTAGGCCAATTTACCCAGCCAGTCACAGGCAACTCAGGAAAACCATATTTTTCCCCTGCAGGAAAGCTTGTCCCTGGGATTGTGGAGCAGAAAACATATTCCCTGTAGGCAACTGACTTCCAAAAGAAAGACAAGCTTTGGGAACTGGCTCCTGCATGTCAAGTTTCTTTTTCCAAACTTACCAATCAGGCATGTCCCTCCACCTCCCTGGGAAAGAAGGTCACACTAACGGAGCTCCTCCCACGTGGAACAAAGAATGTCAGACACACCCTCCTGAGATCGAAAAGGAGGCTGTGGTCCCTTTTGTGTGCTGTTTCCTGAAAAATACGGCCACGGAGGCACTGGACTTTGCAGCACTGTGAGAAGTCCCAGGGCCCCGTCTGTGGCTTCCTGGGTACAGAGAACCAGGAAATGGGGCATCCATTTTTGCCCAAACAGATCAAACAGGCATGGTCTGGCCCCGAGGTGGTTTTCTGACCCCTAGATGTAGGTAAATGGTGTAGTTCAGAGCCATATTTGTTGTCGTGATTCCCTGAGCTTCTTGACGGTGACAAAGGTAGCAGCCACCCTACCCATCATTTCTGCAGTATTCTGCAGGTCACCACTGGAGGCGTGGCCTGGGACCTGCTCCTCTAGTCATCCATGAATGTTTAAGCACCTAATTTCCTAAATTAAATCCTTTTCTCCTTACAGTATTCAAGTGGTGCCTATTATCTGAAACATAACAATAATTGAGGAACACTTTATCAGCATTAGCCTTTCCAGGAAACCTGCCTCCCCATCTCCTTCCCACCTTCTTTCATAGACTCATGTCTTATTGACCAGTACTGGGTCACATGCTTATACCTAAAACTAGCACTGGCCAGGGGAACGTAAGTCCACATTTGGATTACACTGATCATCAAATCTCCAGTATGGAATGATGAGTATTCCACTTTTTTAGACTTATATTTTTTCATCTAGCTTCTACTTATTCTTTGTTTTGGAGGTCCTGTGCCTAGATCCAAGAGAGATGACTTTAATATCCAAAGGTTAATCTTATTGTAAATCACCTGTCCTCATTCCTGGGTTCTTTTCTACTTATAATCTAAGCTGTTTGAGAGCACTCTTGTCTTAAACTACACAATAAATACTGGTTGAATTGAATTAATTCAATTTCTGAGCCTGGCAGTCTCAGAGGCAGCCCCGGGTTACCCACCAATCAGCTACTATTGTGGAGAGCAGACGACAGAGCAATTACACCGAAGTCATATTCTGTTCAAGTCCACACTTGGGAAGGAGGTAGAGAGTCAGGTGCAACTCCCCACCAGCAGCTTGTCTCCAGCTCATTACTTAAAGAGCAATGAGTGGGTGCCCAGCAGTAAGAAGAGGGCCAACTTTCCCAGCACTCAGGTTTCCTTCCTGGGCTAATCATGCCTCTTCTCATTCTGCAGTCTGAGAGAGTGATGACATTTTTGAGTACTGTGTTGTTGATTTAGGTTGAAGGATGTTTCCTCTTGGAGATTCAGGTCATATCAGTGAATACATATTAAGTAACCACTTCATGCAAAGAACACTTGGGCTGTAGAATACGCACCTCAGTTCTTATCCTCAAATGGTTTATAATCTTATGGGGAGGGGCAAGAAATGCATAGATAATGCTTTTCTTGTTTATTTTTCACTGCCCAGGTCATTAAAGGGATATCTAATATTCATATTTCTGATTCATTTGAATCTGTGAATGGGGAAACAGAAGGAATTCTATTTCAACTCAAAAAAATCTGACACAGCAACCTTTTAAGTCTTTTTCTGGAGACTGAATGAAACCATTATTCCAGGTCCAAGGGAAGTGCCGATCACGATCCCTTTAGCATCCTCTCTGCCTGTAAGTCAAGGGCCATGCCTGTTTGAATCATCTTTAACAGTTGACACAGCTGAAATATAAACCATAAGGGCAGAGACTTGATAATATCACTCATGTGTGTACCTGTGGTCACCCAGCCCATTTTAAGATTTTATTTAGTTATTTTTAGAGAGGGGGGAAGGGAAGGAGAAAGACAGAGAAGCATCGATGTGTGAGATACATAGATCAGTTGCCTCTAGCATACCCCCATCTATGGACCTAGCCCACAGCCCAGGCATGTGCCCTGACTGGGAATCGAACCTGTGACCTTTTGATTCACAGGCTGGTGCTCAGTGCACTGAGCCACACCAGCCAAGGCTGCCCCGCCCAGTTTAGATGCCAACAAATATTGATAGATTCAGTAAAGAATGAAGAAGTGTGAGACAGCACAAAAGCAAGTACTCAGTACACGTTTTAGATGGGGACAGTTTGACATTCACCTGCCCTGTCTCCCTTGACCAATGATCTCTCCTTGCCACTACTTTCTGCCACACTCAGCCACTGCCCCTGTCTCCATGTCATCAGTAGCTTCTGCTAATATTCAAACCCTTTAAGGACACCCCGCCTGTGAAAATAAATTCCTATAAAAACAAAAGGACAGTTTGAAGGAGAGATGAAACTTTCAAAATTCTTTAAACCAACATGTGGTTTTTATAAAAATTGCATTCACCTGATGAGCTCTCAGCCCAAAGCATGGTAATTTGTGTAAGTGATAAAACCTCTCAGTGTTGATGAGGGAGCCCCATTAACATGCAAGTATGTGATTGGAATCCTTTTCATGTGTATTGGATAAACAGTTCCTAAACATTTGTTATGTGCTGAATTATACCCCCCCTGAAATTCATGTGTTGAAGTTCTAACCTCAACATATGAATTACCTCAGACATCTGAGTTACTTCAGAATGTAACAGTATTTGGAGATCAGTTGCTAAAGAGGTGATTCAGTTAAAATGAGGCCATTAGGGTGGGCCCTAATCCAGCCTGACTGGTGTCTTTCTAAGAAGAAGAGGGGAACATTTGGCATTTTGAAAAAAGAAGAAGAGGAAGAGGAAATTTGGACACACAGAGATATCAGGTCACAGTGAGAAGTGTGACCGACATGCAGGCAGAGAGAGGGGCCTCTAAGAAAACCAGACCTGCCCACACCTCGATCTTGGACTTCTAGCCTCGAGAACCATGAGGAAATAAATATCTGTTGTTTACAGCTTTCAGTCTGTACTATTTTCTTGTGACACTCCTAACAAGCTAATGCGACATTTATTACAAAATTCTTCACTGTGGCATTAGCACAAAGAAGTGTTTGTACAACACATGCACCGTGGTCACTGGGCCCTGTATTACTGGGTTTACTTAATAGAACACAACTGGCAAGACTTTATAAAGTCTCAGGACATCTTGACACCTGTAGCTAAATTTTCTTACCCCTAAAAATGATTCTCTTAAATGTTTCTTTGTAATTTTCACTCCCATGTTTTCTTCTCTCCCCACTTTGCCATCCTTCCACTCCTCCCTGTCAACCACACCCCCCCACCACCACCACATCCACTGGCCCTCCAGCAGGCCCTGACACCCATTTCTGGCTTTGCTTAATAAAAAATAAAATAGCTCTTTTGTTTGTTTTGTTTTGTTTTTTAACATGACCTTAAGCAGACTTCCTGAACCAAAAGTCAGGAGCAAGTTTAAAAACCTCTTTAGTGAAGGTAAGATTTTCAACTTGGCCTCACATCAATCAGGGCAAAGGGGCTGAGAAAAACAGCCAGTCATTCGGAGGTACCAGGAGGGGTATCTATGATGGGAGAAGCCTACCTGCAAGGCTTCGTTGGGAGCCTGCTCCAACTCCAGGGCAAAGCGGCACAGTGGGTGCAGCTCAGGGGACGACTACCTTTCTGAGATGAGCAAGGAGCCTCCTCTGATGCCTGGGGCCCAGGGAAACCCTGGTTCATGTCTGCAGGGGTCCATGTCCTCCCATAGGGTGCCGCAGTGCCAGCTCCCTCATCTAAGGCAGTGGCCTGGGCTCTGGGAGACCTAGAGTAAGTGACTTCACTCCTCCAGATCCGAACTGTAAAAAGTCCCACTTCCTGAACTGCAAAACAAAGATTAGATGAGAGGAATCACTTTGAATTGTTTTTAACTGTGGAAAGAACTTTAGTAAAACAAAATCTTACACATATAAGTTCACATTGGAAATAAACAAATGAACATAGCTCTGGCCTAGCTTAGGGTTGAGGGCAACCAAGGACTCTCAGCAGATCCCCTTGGCTGAAACTTGATGAGAATTGCCAATTTGATTATGTTGATCTAGGGCCTTTACGCAGGGAAGTGTTCAACAGCAGGCCCAGGGGAGAGGGGTGCTGATTTATGGTGTTTGCTGATGACTGTGGCGTAGGCGCTACCACCATGGCTACACTCCAGTTGCCAATGTCATGTCACTGAATGCAGAACTGGGTATGCCATAGCACACCAATAGTGAAGTAATTAGGAAGTAATGAGTTTTGAGTATTTATCACCTCTGTTTTTAATGCAATTTATTTAATTGTAAATTTATGCCATTCACTTTTTTTTAATGGCTGTATTTATCAATTGGCTTGCAAAATTCCAAAAAAATTAACAGTCAGTTCTTACAGGTTGGTATGAGCCAATGCCAGGATACCACTATGTAGGATCTTTGTAGAGCCAACTTTCTAAATGTTTATACTAAAGTATAAACCATTTGAAGCTGGGACGGCATACTCCTAGGGATTTGGAAGGAAGGGCTCCGGAGGGGAAAACAAACAAACAAACAAACATGGGTCTCAGTGTAACATGCAGCACAGAGCATAGAACTAGAAAAATAGGTGGTCAGCTAGTAAATGATGTAATGGCCCATCCTGCAGTTGGAGGCACTGCAATTTGAGTTACCTTTTCAATGGGCTGGGTGCATACCCTTCCAACCACCTTCTGTCATCCAGCCTTCCATGGGGCAGGGAGTATCAATGGTGGCAAGAGGTATTAGAAATGCACTAAGTTAGTGGGGTCTTCTCACAGAGCCTACCACAAGGACTTTACCTGACGACCCAAGCTGATCACAGGTGACTACTCAAGCATGCCAAAAGGCCTACGTGTACTCTGCCTACACCTCCAGGCAGCCTTAATCACACTGACGTGGGTAAGTATGATCTTATTGTGTCTCATCTCCTCCTGGTTATTATCTCCCTCCCCGTAGAATCAGTGTTTCATTCATATTTTTATCCTTCCATTCTTCCCTGAGTCTTTGAAAATAGCATAGGTGGGATGTGAGGGCGATCTGGCTGCGACATCTGTCACCCCACTGATTGCCAGGATTGAAAACAGCATAGGTGTTTAATAGTCAGATAGTTAAGATGATGGATTCTGAACCAGATTATTTGAGACCAGAAATTTTGGTCTTGTGACTTACTGGCTTTGTGACCTTCAGCAAGCTGCTTAACTTCTCTGTGTCTCAATTTCATTCTCTGTAAAATGTGGATGATAATAGTACCTATTTCATAGCATTATTGGGAGGATTAAATGAGTTTCATACATTTACAGCACTTAGAACAATACCTGGCACATAGAATATGCTATTTAAATGTTGGCTATGGTTATATTATTATTATATATGATATATATATGCATTATTTATTATTATGTGTTAGATGAACTATTGCAGGTGAACAAATGCATGGGAAAGAAGGGAGTGAATGGATGTGCAAAGAAATTCTTCTGGAAAACAAACACCAATAATAACATTGACACAATACAATAATAACAGTAACCTTGGTTAGCATTTATTGGATGTTTCAAATCATTTTACAGACATTATCCCATTAACTCTTTATAAAAATATTAATAGGCAAGAACTACCATTAGCTGGATTACACATATAAGAAAAACAGGCCTGTGGAGTTTTATCCCAAGATCACATAGTTAATGACTCAGATACAGGTCTTTTTGATTCCAGAGGTTGAGCTCTTAACCACTAGTGTCTACTGGCTATACCAGAAGCCCCAGCAGCCAGCTTCAGCCCACATGCTTTCTCTCCTCTGCACTGCACCCCCATTTCTTTTCTCTTCACCTATCCCTTTAAGTCCATCCAAGACTCACTTCCTTTCCGAAGACCTCCCAGACTGTTTCCATAAGTATGGTGCTCCCAGCATTTCTACATACAGTATGCCCCTCACTCTCTCTTGCCTGGGGCTATGTTATGTTAGACTACTCTTGTGTCACAGAAGTAGCTGTATGGAGATTTTGCAAGACCCAGGTTAAATTCGTGCCCAGGCTAAGACGACAGGGATTGGCTGCCCCAAACCCCATGACGCAGCCAATCCCAGCTGAAAGCTGCCCTGAATATCCATCAGAGTTCACCAGAAACCACCCTCCAGGGCTATCCCCAGTATTGGGCATTGGGCATTGCCAATATTGGGATATTGGGCATTGTAAAACAGGAACAACAGGAAGTTCAGCTCAATAGAATCAAGCCCTGCTCTAACCAAACACCCCTGACTTCCCTTAGTCACCTGGGCTTGCTGATGCAGAAAGAAGGGTGGGGAGCTGAAGTCAGCTAAGAAACATTCAAGCTATTTCTGCAGAAGAGATAATACAGCCTGTACTGCCTGCTCATGGATGCTGAACTCCTTAAGATCATCTTTAGAGCAACTCCCAAGTGAACAAAGCAAATGGAGCACAGGACACAAAGAATCTGAGGGGGCGGGAAGTTCAAAGGAGTACTCAGAATGCAGTAGAGCCCTTCAGGGAAACTTTCCTGGAGGTACTGAGTATTTTCATAAAAGTTTAAAACATATTTTTTCAGTACAAATGTAATACGTGCCCATGACAAACAAATTGGAAAACACAGTTGAGCAAAGAAAGAAAAAAATGTTTTAAACCACCTACAAATCTCGCCCACCCAAAGACAACTTCTGTTAATACTCTCAACACCTTGACAACCAGATTTTGCAGGATGCAATATGCAGAACTGGAGCACAGGTTGTGTGTGTGTGTGTGTGTGTGTATCTGTATATGTCTGTTTGGCAGAGGGGTGGGGAGAGGGGAGGCAGTCTAGGCATTTTAGTTGATGCCGGGAAGTAAGTGATAAGATATCTAGTTCATGGAATTGGAAGAGCTAGAGGAAATCATGAAGATCTCAGACCACGCAGAGATCTGAAGCAGGTAGTAGTGCCAAGGAGTCTAGCTGGACAGTGACACAAAATAACCACAACAGCAATAATAGTGAACACTTATTGAGTGCTGGCCATGTGTAAGATATTGTGCTAAGTATTTAACATTCCGTCATCTTATTTAATCCTCACAACCACTATGAAGTAGGCATTCGTAGCCCATTTTATAGAGGCTAAAGTCTTTGCCCAGGCTCGCCAACCCAGCACACTGATGTTTCTCACAATGTGTGTGCCCCATAGGCTACCTGCATCAGAATGCCCCAAGGTGATTGTTAGACCAGTCTCAGACAATAGGGATCAGAAGACCTTAGGTATGTTTGCCCCACCGTTTGATTGCAGGTCATCTCCAGGCTGAAATGCTTCACGTCAGACTCATAAATGAGTATGTCCAGTAGATACCTGTAAACTGGGAAATGCCCAGGACTGTCTTGACACAGAGAAATCTGATCGATCTTTGTGGAGGAGTAGGGAAGGGCGTAGGGGAAGGTAGCACGAAGTAATGGTAAACAGTTTAGGCAGGATTGGCTGAAAAGCTAATGGGCTATGGGCCAGAAGGTTTAAGCAGAAGAAAGGCAGAGACTGGCTCTCTTGCTGTTCCTCAAGGATGACTGGATAATTGTGCAATAGCTGCCTGCATTGCCCAAAGTATGGTATTCTAAATGGGAGAAGGAACTCTGGGCACAGCCTAGGATCAGGCTGGCCTGGCAGAGGGTGGCAGGGTTATTTTTCTTTGGGTGTTCTAGATGGGATGGGCTCTGAGGAAGAAGCCTGCCATTCTTCTAAATAGTGTAGCTTTTGTATTTTATGTTGCTTTAGTTTGTAAACTAACCTTAGAAATAAGACATTAAAAACTAATGGTGAGGGGGTGGGAATGGTAGGAGAACCCAAAAGTAAAAGATTTTAGCCTTAGCTGATAGGCATAAGTGATTAAAGCTGAAACTCAAGAGTTAAAAAGATTTCAGCCTTAGCTGATAGGCTTAAGCCACTAGTGCATGTGAAAAGCTGTTATTCCAAAATTGTGTAGCTTTTGAATAAAGACTCCTTTCCTTTTTCACCAAGCCTCTGCCTCCCAAATTTTGCCTAAAGGGTTGCCGGTGGGCAACGGGGCCTCACTGGCTGTTTGGAAATATTCTGAGTAACCTACCATGCCATTCTCTCCCCAAATGCTCAACTGGTGAAGGAGTCTGAGGACTGTGAGCTTTACATCATCCTTAGGTTAGTCATCCCAGAGCCTATCAGCCTGGAGAGAGCCCGCAGCAGGGGGTGTGCTGGCCTCCAAGGCAGCAAGAGGTAGTGCAGGTCAACCATTCACAATCGCCTGAGGGGACAATCAGGACTTGGAGGTCAGGGTGATAGGAAAGGGCTGGAAGCAAAAAATCTCTGAACCCAAGAGTTCCCTTATAATTTCACTTGACCCTAGCCAAGTCTCCTAGCCTCTCCAGAACCTTATATGTGAAATCAGGGAGTTGGCCTTAATGATCTCAAAGGTCCTTTCAGCTACTGTGGGAAGATACTGTCTAACTCCCAGCTGCACATTCTTCTGCTGTTCTTATTACCCCTGAGGTAAGTTCACCAGCTGGCCTTTGCCAAGGAGGCTGAGAAGACCAGAAGCTGCTCCAGCCCTGGGTGGGATACCAGGACCTCCCTACACATTATCAACTCAAAAACCTTTCTTGTACATTATCTCATTTGGTCCTTCCCACTCCTTGTGATTTTAATACTTACAGTCAATCCATGTGTGACTTCAAGGCAGAGCCAGAGAGAATGCTTATGGGAAAGAAAATGTTCCTGTAAGAACACCCAGGGAAGGAAAAAGACAGCCAAGTCCCCAGGCTCTCAATTCCAGACTGTGAAGCAGTTGCTCAAATTACCAGGAAAGTTTCACAGACAATGCTCAGGACCCACCTTCTTTCCCTTTTTCCAACTCTCATTGGTTGTCTGGCTGCCAGTCAGCATAGATCCAGTCCTTCAGTTGGGCTGAGTTCTCCCATGTCACCTCTAAGGTACCTGAGACAATTATCTAATTGAGATAATAATTTATTTGCTGTAATTTTCCATTGCCTTCTCTTTCCAAGCAGGCACTTCTAGTCAAGCTTTCTGTTTTTTCTTGCCTTCAGATTTCTTGCAGAACAGAAAGCAGAAGCTTCTAAAAGCTAATAAACAGATCTTCCTGTCTTTGATAAAAGCCTTAGCTCATTGATGAAATGATACAGAGACCCAGAGAGAGAAAGAGGCGGGAGGTCTTTGATGGACAAAGAAAGAGAAAGAAAGCAGAGTACTCAGAAACCATAAAGGTAGAAACATTGAGCAGAAAACAGCTCTGATGATGAAAACTTTACACATTCCAGGATCCTAGATAAGAACCAGATAAGAGTCCCAGGCACTGGGTTTCCACAGACAGCAAAGATTCCTTGGTTCCATTAGTGACTCAGAAACAGCAAAGTCACCAAAGTGGAAGAGACCTGTGAGGCAGCAGAGGAAAACTCAATGTGGACTCTTGGCTGCTGAGTGGATGGGACACCACTACGCTTTGCCCAGTTAAGCACAATTTTTCAGGGGTTGAGCCCCCAGAATGACAGATTAATTATCTGCCCACTGAATAGGATTAAGAGCTCAGAGTCAAGTTTACTTTGATTAAAAGGAACAAAGCGGAGAAATACAATCGTCCTAGTTCAGCTGGGTTGTAAAGTAGGAGCCACATCTGACCCTATTGTCCTGGCATCACCAGCCTGTGAAGGTACCAGTTACATCCCCTTAATACCCAAGTCTTCTGACCTCTAAGTTCCTGCCAGCTAATGTGGCAATTTCAGCTCCACGCTCTTTTGGTTAGGATGTTTAACCACGAGTACTAGATCTACATAAGGAAGATTCCAACATATAAGGAAATACTGAGTCTCACTAATGGGAATTCCAGGAGTAGTGCATTCCAGGTGTAGTACAATAAGCAGTTCAAGGTGTCAAGTACCCAGGTTGTCTACTTCTCTGCTTTGCCATCCTTAAGATGTTGGCTTTGTCCACCAGCTGGCTCCCTTTGTGGTTATAAGACAAAATAGCATCCAGAGGAAGAAAAGGTTGCTCTTCCTATGTCTGCTTCTTAGAAGCACAGAGACTTTTTTCAAAAGTTCCCTGTAGAATTCCTTCCATGTCTCGTTGGCTAGATTTGGTGCATGCCTATTCTTAAACCAATCTCTGACAAGGGAATGGGATCACCAAAGCTGACTTGAAGGGAAGCTGAAGGGTCAACCACAAAGGATACCGACAAAGTACTTTCCACTTCCCAGACACAGCCTTGCTCACTGTGAGATCTCACAGACACTGCCTCTCCCCATTGGCGGAATTGGGTCCTTCATTTATGTTAAACGCTTTCTCAGGGCCCCTAGCCTTCTCTTCTGTAGCCTAAAAGGCTCTCAGACTTACCAATTGCTGGAACCCAAAAGCAAATGCTGCTCGAACGTTCTTTCCCAGGAGATTCTTCAGCAGAAAGAGCTCCTTAGAGGAACATGTGCCTAGGAAGAAGGGAAATCCATATTCCTTATACCAGACAAATCTAATATCAACTCTCGCCTAACCCAAAAGCTCCGTTGTGTGGTTGTTTCCAGCTTGTGCCTCAGACCTCATCCTATCTTCTGCCTCCAGGGGAGTTAAGTTGGGCCACCAGCAAACTGTGCTGCATAAGCTGTGGTGGCCACATTAGAACGAGACTAATTGTGCTACTTTTCTCTGACGCTGTAACCATGGCATTAAACCTTCCCCTTCAGATCACTCAGTTCATCAGTATTAACCCCATTTTACATCAGTGTAAACTCACATGTTTAAGATCAGTCACCTAGTCAGTTAATTAAGTACCAGAGGAAGAAACATTCTTGTACAAGTGTTTCGTGGACACATGTTTTTCTTTCTCTTGGGTAAGTGCCTAAAATTTTAATTGCTGGTTCACAGAGGTGTGCATGTCTAACTATGAGAAACTGCCAAACTGTTTTTCAAAACAGTGTCTGCGTGCAGTTGCTCCACATCCTCATCAACATCTGGTTTTGTCAATATTTTAATTTTAAGTAGCATCCCACTGGGACCCTCTAAGAAATTATTTGAAACACACCTCAGAAGGGTCTCTGAGGGTTACAGAGAGCTATTTACAAAACCCGATGCTAAGGAACACATCATCCTCCAGCTGCTTCCAAGAGATCAGAGGGCACCATTGTATTTTGGAGTCAAAAAAGCCTTTGTCATAGATAGATATAAATTAGCATAGAAAAACAAATGAAAGAAGATACAACAAAAGGTTAACAGCGATTATCTCTTAGGAATGAAATTTTGTGTGTTTTTTTTTTTTCGTTTTGTGTTGTATTCTAGAGTTTCTAAATTTTAAATAATGAACATGTGTTACCATCATAATAAGAACGATGCCCTATATTTGTGCACCCTCCCATGTGATGGCATTTCATTGTGCCTTAGAACAAACACGGAGGCCATAATGTAACTTGCTGATGATAAGCTCACCTGAGCGACGGCCACATTCTACCCCTACTCAACAGAAAAACAGGCCTATCGAGTTCCGACACCCTCCCTCCCCTCCTTTCCCCAAACAAAAGGTTATTTGAAAAGTTTCCTTGTTCTCTAAGCCAATGACATCAGCCCCCCAAAAGCATTTCTCTCAAAAGCTTTTCAGGATGTTCTGATAAAACCAAATCTCCCAACAGAGTGTGAATGAAGGAGCCAGGAAAAGAGGCGACACGGCTGGGTTCCACACTGGCGTCAGCGTGGACTGTGCTCTGGATTCCTGGGCGTTCTCTCCTTCCGCGCGGGCTCAGGGCAGGGGAGAGGCCGACCTTCGTGCCAATGGAACTCATAGCTAGCTGCTGCCCAGCTCCTACTTCCCCTTTAAAAGTACCAAAACAGAACAGCCTGCTCCTCAGAATCCAGACCAGCAACTCTGGAGACGTTAGCATAATCTGGCAAGCAGCCTGATGGCTAATAGATAACAGGTTATCCAGGAAATAATTAGAAGCCTGTGCCCACACGGATCAGTTGCCAACACTGACCTCTGTCATTCAGGATATGACCCTGAAAGTAAAGAACTCTTTTCTTTTTTTCTTTCACGTTCAGGGGTTGGGAAAACGTCAGGCCTCTCTCCCGTCTTTTATAACAGTGACAAGTTCACAAGTGCTGAGTCTCCAGTGGGCTCTTAAGCCCTCCTAAGCACAGAGTCAGGGAGACCCAGCATATTCTCTCCCATGAGCCCCTGGGGTGGGTGAGCAGGGTATCAATCCATCAGGTGCCTTCCTCAAGGTAGGAGGCCAAATCCAGCTTGCTTTTTTTTTTAACCATTTCCTGCCTGTGTCCACAATCTTCCTGCCCTCCTTGTCCACACTTCTGCCCCTGACCTGCTCTTCTCAAAGTCCATGTCTGGCTGCAGAGTCTATTCTTACCCCTGCTGTTTCTTTCCCAATTTCGCACACTGCATTCCCCCAGACCCCTCCGCAGTTTTGTTTGATTTTTGGTGGGCAGGGAGGGGGGAAGGGCAGGAAAGGACCAAAAATTCAGAAACAAAAGCTTTTATTTATGTTTAAGAAACCCATGTGCATTCACTGCTACAGATTATATCTTTTGTGTTACGTCATTGCTGCTTTCAATAATGGCTTCCAAAACTACTCTGTCTTCAAACCTTCTTTATCCTTTTCTTCAGAAAGAAATTTGAACACACAGGGGAATGTAATGTCAACTGAGGCTTTCCTACTCTCTCAACTAGATGAAAACAGTTAATAATTCTTTCCTTATGAACCCTGTAAATTAAGTCAAATAAGTCTTTTTTCCCTCATCTTTGGATGGGGCTGGAAGGCGTTCACAGAGGACCTCCCAAACATGTGCCACTTGGGCGTGGGGATCATTCTGAGCTGAAGGCAATTCAGACTCAGAGGGCCCAGGAGAAACTTTGATCTCTCCCCTAAAGGATTTAGATTAGGGGCCTTGCCCATAATGAGTTATCCCCAGAAATAACTTTCTATGGCCTATCTTTATGGCAGAGCACACTTCTAGCTACTGAACATTTGCTCTTCTTATTGTCCTGGGAATGACCTTCCTCCCCTCTGAAGCCCCGAGGTGCCTTACCTCAGTCTTAGCTCAGAATGTCTTACATACCTCATTTCGCCTTTGTGTCTCTGAACTTCTTGTGTATGTGTGGTTCCCATGTGTACAAATGTAATTAAATTTGGTCATTTTTCTCTAGTAATCTATCTTATGTCTATTTAATTATTAGACCAGTTGAAGTAACCTAGAAGGGTAGAGGAAACTTTCTTCCCCCTCCACAGGCTTATGTTTTTTCTCATAAAATCAATAGTAGCAACAGTAGTTACCATGTTTTAAGCACTTACGTGTGCTGGATTGTGCTAAGCGCTTTATGTGCGTTGCCTAATTTAACCCTTTTCACCACACTGTGTCATTATCCCCATTTTACAGATGAGGGAAAAAAGGACTCAAGATTGTATAACATACCCAAGGTTATTTAAGGAAAAAAAGGTAGAGACAACAAAGATTCTGAGATCAAATCCCTGTCTGTCAGATTCCAAAGACCCGTCCTTTGTCACCTGTGTGAAAAGTGCTTGGATCATGCTAGGCATGAGGGAAGCTATCAATAAATGCAAGTTATCATTATTACTTAATGAATTCTACTAGCACCCAATAGCTAGATTTACCAAGAGGCTACTATTTCAGTTAGTATAATTTACATTTTCCCGCCAAAGCCAAGTCCTATAGCCTTTTCTGCCTTAGCTTGAGTCCTCCTCAAAAGAAGACCGTTTTCCTTTGAGTTGCAAGTAATTGATTGGGGTGGTGATTCCAGAAAACTCTGTGAGAGAAAGGAGAAAGTGAGACAGGAAGAGGAGGCAAGCCAATAAAGGGTGTCAGGGAGGAGCCTACCATAGAGTAGGAGCGGAGGGAGTCAGTCCCCCTGGGACCCTCTGAGAAATCGTATGGAACAAACCTCAGAATTATCCCCCATGGGGAAGGGTTGCTCCTAGGCATTCACTTCCTGCCCACTTCAGGAGCCAGAGCATAGCCAAAGACAGCAAGAAGCAGGAACTGTTGGTACTCTGGGAAACAACTGGCAGGTGACCTGGGAGAGGCCGAGGATGTATGGGTGGGGCCTCGCCCCACCTGCCAGCCGCGCAGCGATCTCCCACTGTTGCTAACGTATACTCGAGGTGAGTGTTCTCTCAGAAACACTTGCCGAACAGCCCTATTGTTTACTCTGGATGTAGTTTTAAAGAGCAGTTACCTCTTTGAACTGTGAGTGCCTCCTTAGAACTATCTTTAGAAATTCTAATGAAGCCTCCCTTAAAGTATCCATAACCATGACAATCCCGTGCATGTCTGTGCATTGTGTGTTCCAGTTTGCAAAATTACAAAATAGTTCTGCACATAGGATCTCATCCAATCCTTCTGGTAAACCAGTGAGGTGAATGATAGTCCTCCGAAGCGATCCTGGAGTTTTTCATCATTCTATGTGGGATTGGAAACAGTTGAGTGATTTCAGTTGAGATGACACTGAGGAAGTTTTGCAGCATCTCTTCTCTATCTAAACTGTCCCTAATGGACCTAAAAAGACCACTTGACTCAGGTTTGGAAGCTTTAAGAATATTGATGCTGAATTGGCCAGGTGGCTCAGTTGGTTGGAGCTTCATCCTGTGCACCAAAAGGTTGTAAGTTTGATTCGCAGTCAGGGTAGATACCTAGGTTGCAGGTTTGATTCCCAGTCAGCACACAGGTTAGTTGTGGGCCAGGTCCCCAGTTGGGAGCATGCAAGAGGCAACTGATCTATGTTTCTCTCACACATCATTGTTTTTCTCCCTCTCTTTCTTCCTCCCTTCTCTTCTCTCTAAAACTAAACAAAGAAAATCTTCAAAAGAAATAAAACAAAATAGAAGTTTCTGCTAAGGCCTGAAGACACTAGAGATCACATTCCAAAGAGAGTACCAGACCCCAGTGCAGGCTTAGAAGAAAGGAAGGCAGAGAAAACCAGTTTCATGATTCTCATACCCCTTGCTCATAGTGACAAAATGGTCAGTAATTTGGAGATGAAAAAAGAGGATTTCTGGACAAAGTTTCTGGTGTGCTCTGAGTCTACTTCCGCCCATGTTGGGGGAGGGGGGTGGGAAGGGAATATAGAGGTCTTGTTGCAAGCTTCAGAAAAGGGAATTCAGCTTGTTTATCGAGAGAGCTTAATATGTGTCCCTTCCTTGTAGCTTAGGAGACACAGTGTACAGGTGTCAAGCCCTAAAATTCTAAAGGACAAGTGACAGGTTGATTATGGCTTTGATTTTGGATTAAAGAGGTCAAGGGGAGGTAGCTATTGACAGACCTAGGTAGGCCTAGGAGGAATGGAAAATCACCAGGCGGGAAAACTACCACGGGAAACTGTAGCCTGGGAAACTGCCTGCCGACCCTACCCAGGAAAAACAGATTCCTGGCTAAGATTGAGGTCTGGGGTCGGCCTATCCAGCATAACAGGATGTAGCTTTAACTTGAGCCTGACAAGACGTATCAAGAACAATGGTCAGCAGAAATGGCACCTAGCAACCAGCTCTAGCCAATCAGACTCTGACACCCCAACCAGTTATCTTTCCCAGGTTTTTGTGCTTAAAAACCCTGCCCTCAGAACAACCGAGTGAGTCCTAACCTCCCTTGGTTGGCTCCCCAACCTCCCTAGGTTGGCCCCACTTTTCCCTCTTATTCCTGCTAATAAACCCTACTCCTTAGCTCGCTGCGTCCATCTGGTTTCTTGAGAGACTCTGACCTAATAGCTATGAGAGCTTGTGCCCCCCAAATTTGTCACAACAGGGGATATGTGAATGTGTGGCCAGATGCAGGCCTCTCCCGAGGTAGAGTGGGTAGAGAGGGATTGAGATGCAAAACCAATACCCACACTTTGGGGTAATAGTAGTAAAGGGCTTTTCACTGTGTGTCAGTTGCTGTTTTATTGTGTTTGTGCTTCTGTTTCTTTTCTTTTTTTTTTTTTTTTTTTTTTTTTTTGAGAAGAAAGAGGACCCGAGTTGACCTGACAGGCATTCACGTGAAAGGGTGGTGTATTAGAGACAGTTCTACTCAGCAAGGGTTTAAACTGGTTACCAGATGCTTGCATCTTTAACCACACAACCGAAATAAGAGAACTAAGGGATATTTCAGTTTTAGAACAATAAAAGTTGCTGTTTGTGGGGCACTTGTCACGTGTAGGTGCCGCTCTAAGTACTTCACGTGCATTAATTGGTTTAAGGCCACGGAAATCCGATGACAAGGTGCTGTGACTGCCTCCACCCTAGAGGGACGTCCCACAGGCAGGATGTGCTCAAGGTCCCACAGGCAGGATGTGGGCCTGAACCCAAGGGGTGTGGCTCCAGAGCCCTCCTCTTAACTGCACTCTACAGCCTCTCTTAATGCATAAGGGAGGGAAAGAAGCCAAACAAACCAAATATGCCAGACATTGTGGCCAGAAGGAAATGTTGGGTTGGCTAGAAGTAGTGATATGCTGGTAAACTGGCCCCCTCCACCCCCAAATAGCCCTGGCTTATCACATTTGCCAGTTTCCTTGGTGTAAGGGTGGGAAGCTTCAACTTCAAAGTAAGAAGCTATGAGACTAAGTATTTCAGTTATTAAATTTATACTGTGTGATCTGAAGTGACCAGAGGATTATTGGGATTATGGAGTGTGACCAGAAACACATGGGATTTGTCTTCCATTTTATCTGGGACAGGGAAGAGCTTGCTCCCTTGAATAAATTAGAACGGACAGTGGGATACTAAAAAAAATGTACTTTGCTTACACTCCATGAGTCATGTTTACTCAGCCTGCTGGCCATTTGTATTCCCAACACTAGAAGGTTTCCTAGTGCCCAGGGAAAGAGTGGGCTGTGGTTTATGAGCTAGACTCTGGTTCAGAATCCCAGAAGACTTCGCTAGAGAGGTGACACCAACTACATAAATAAGCCAGTGTCCACAGCCATTGTGGGGTCGTAGTCAAGAGGTCTCCATTGCTGCCCATGCAGCTTAGAAGCCGAGATTGAAAACCGTGAGAGCCACCACTGCTCACGTTGCTGCAAGACCGTGGGGACAGATGGCTGCTACTGCCTAACCATTGGGAGTCCCAAACTCGGTTTAAAAATGCACTCCATGTGCCCCCAGCCCCAGTGAGGAATTCCTTTGGATGAATGGATTGGTTAAGAGCTGTGAATATCACAGCAAACAAAACGTTTGAGAACTTCTGAACTTATTGTCTCTCAGCTCCAAACCTACCTTCGGTACCCAGCCTTGTGAAGCTGGAGCTGGGACCCTGCAACACATATTCGGGCTTTGCCTGCCGGCTCCATGTTAGCTCTTCCTGGGGGAAGCACTAGAGGAGACAGCAAAGGCTGCAGGAGAAGAGTCAGGACTTGTTCCTTCCCGTTGGTTTCTTCTTCTTAAACAGGTCACCCTGGTCTCACCTCTTCGCCCTAGCAGGGGCAGTGCCTTCTTGTGACAGCATCTGCACACAGTGTGCAGTTTTTTCAACACTTGCAGCACCAGCTCCATCACACTCCCCTCTCCCAGGAGACACCAGATCCCCATGGGATCCCTCTCTACCTCAGAGATTTCACTCAGCTGGGCAGCGCCTCCTGCTCAAAGTCTGACTTTCAGATTTCTAAGTTTTATTAATTCCCACCTCTTCCCAAACATAGTTGACAGTTTCATACTTAGTTATTTTATTACCGTCTCTGTTCAAATAACTGATGCTGTTTCTGTCTCCTGGCTGGTGCCTGATACACCTCTTAACGAAAAATGGAGAAGTAGAGTATCTTGGGGGACTGGTTGGGGCAAAGAATCAGTGAGGGCTCTGGGGGAATTTTCTAGAATAGTTTCTTAATCTTTCTGAATCATGGAGCCCTCTCAGGGGCAGATGAAAACAATGAGCTGCCTCTGTAGAAACTGTAAGTACCAGCACATCCCCCACCTCCAACCCTCACACACAATCTTCCACCCTGTGGTGGGGTCCCCCTGGTAGACCCCAACGCCCAGGTGAATAATTCCTGCGGAAGAACACTGGCCAGGTTGAGTCTCCACCTTGGAAAAAAATCTGGTTGGCTCTCAGAGGCTGTTGCCTAAGCCTAAGAAAAGGGCAACAAAAGGACCGTCAGTGCTGGGTTGCCAAGGAGCTGCCCTAGATTCTCAAACTCCCTGAATTTGAGATAAATATCCTGACTGTGGACCTGCCAACCATGCTGGGTTTGTAGTTGCTCTTAATCTGAGGCCTTAAACATGTATCTTTTTCAGCAACAACTGTTTTACTCATGGGGGCCCAGCCAACAAGATGAGGCATTCTAAGACAGAGCTCTGTCTGGGGGGCTCTCTGCCCTAGAGGCCCCTGGCTGGCCCCGCCGGCGGACCTGGCCAAGTCCCGGTTCCTCTGTACCCTTCAGCGGCCGCTGGAGTGTAGCCCTCCTGGAGAGAAAGGCGAGTCGCCATCTCCTGGCTGGCACTATTATTGCATGCCAATTTTCTAGAAAGCAATTCTAAGTAAAGCTTGGAGCTTTGGTTTTGCCTGTGAGATAGTTATCCGGATGTGTTTTGTGGAGGATTATGCTCAGACCATAGAGGGGAGAATGCAGAGTTTGGGAAGCTATTACCTCTGGCCTTAGTTTTTCATCTCGAAGGCAAGGCCTGCTGGTATCTCAATGCTGAGGGGCCTCTCACTGGTTTTCCCTTCCCCATTAAACAGCCCTGTTGAGCTTCCCACATCAGAAGGCAGCGAATGGAACCGAATTCTTCCCCAGATCACTCACATAGTTAGACAGCCACCACACATCTCTACGGAGCTGTCTTGTGTGTGTCTGCTAAGTTGAATGTTGATCTTCTAAGTTATTTAAACTATTTTCCTGTTAATTAAAAAAAGACTTTATTATTTTAGTCATTCATTCTGCAAAATGGTTCATTTATTTAAAAAGTTTTTACTGAGTGCCTCCTATGTGGCAGTTACTTTTGAGGCACTAGGAATATAGCAATAAATAGAACAGACACAGATATTTCACTCATAGGGCTTCTTATCCAGAGGGACAGAAACAATAAACAAAGTATGGGTTGTGTCAGCTGTACAGGGTGTAGGCCAAGGCCGTTTGTGTGTGTGTGTGTGTTTTGTTTTGCTTTGCTTTGCTTTTTAAGACAGAAGAAATTGTTACTGGCGATGCTGGTGGCAAAACGGCACCAGCTGTCACCAGTGAAGTTGGACCTGGGTTCTTGGATTCAGCAAAGAAAGAATTCAGAGCCAGGAACTCAAATTATAAGAAAGTTTATTTAGAAAGTCACAGGGGTAGTAGAAGTGAGCCAGCTGAGCTGTGTAGGTTCAAGCGACAAGTAATAGAAGCAAAGGGCCCTTGGCACGTAGGAGAGAGAAAGGGAAAGGGAACTCGCCTAGGGAGAAACAGAGGAAGAAGGGAGAGGTGGGGGCCTCTCCCAGAAGGAGAGCAAGGCTGGGTCCTTTGTCCTGAGGATTTTAAAATCTGGGAGTTTAGGGGAGGTCTTAGGGGAGGATCTCAATAGAATAGTCATCAGCTTTATGCCGATGCACCAAAATAAGATTTATTCTCCTGACTTTATCTATCCTTGGGTGTGGCGGGCACAAATGGCACTAATTGGTTTTCTGTTATCTATCTCCCTGAGTAGGGTGATTTTTTTTTTAAGTTGGAAAAGTTTTATTGGGAATAGACTGGAATAATTTTTTAATCTAATTTATAGTTGCTGGTTTTTCTTAATCCACTAATCTGCAAGATTTGCCCAATAGTGGTCTCCGCAGAGCCTTTCCTGACCCCACCCCCTGCCCCAGGCAGCTGGGCGCTTCCCAGCACTGGGCACACACTTCTGTCACAAGGCTTATCCTCTAAACTCTTCAGGGGTAAAGGGACTTCCCGTTGTTTTCTTTTTCTGAATAGAGTGATGTTAAGTTATTTATCCTCCGATGGGGAGAAGTGTAAATCATTTACTCTTTTAAATGTCGTTGGTTGGGGAAGATAGAATTTTGAGCATTTACTAGATGGCTGTAAACTGCTTGACCATTTAACTTTTCCCTCTTCCACTTGTCCTGGCTTACGAGGCTGTCTCCAAATTACTCAGCATGTTTGCCTACTGATGGGAAATGACCCAGTAAGAGGGGGATAATGATGATAAAGAAGAGAGGAGGGAGAATTGGTGGATCAATGCCCTTGAGTAGGTGAGAGTGGATGGATCTTGTACAGAAGTGGAAAGGAGGAGTCAACTATATACGAAGCCCCTGCCCTGGCTGCAGGCTTGGTTGGCTGGAGTGTCGTCCGTGTACCAGAAAGGCTGTGGATTCGACCACTGGTCAGGGCACGCACCGGAGTTGTGGGCTCTCTCTCCAGTTGGGGTGTGTACGGAAGGCAACTGATCGATGTTTCTCTCTCACATTGATGTTTCTCTTTCTTTCACTCCCTTCCACTCTCTAAAAATTAAAACATGTCCTTTGGTGAGGATTATATGTATATTTATTAAACTTCTGCCAGATGTCAGAACCTGAGCTAGGTACTAGAGATGCAACAGCAAAGAAAACAGACAACATCTCTGTCTTCCTGGAAACTTCATTCTCATTAGGGCAATGAACAAGTAAAAAAGAAATCTAATGGATGGATCCCTGGAACCCATGGATCAGATCAGGACAAGGGCTATGACAGGACACACTAGGCAAGAAAGTCCTCTTTGAGAGGTGACATTTAAGCTGAGCCCTAAAGCATGATAAAGAAATGTTCACATAAAGAGCCTAAGGGAAGAGGATTCCAAGCAGAAAGTGTAGGGAGTGCAAGACCCTGAGGAGGAAGAGCTTGGCCCATTTGTGCTCTTGTAGGAGGTAAGCCCGCCAAAGGGTAGTTATCAAGGACACTGAAGTATGAGATGAGGTTACAGAGGTTGGTTGTTGATGGCTTTTTTAAAACAGCCAATAAATTTTATGAACAAATTTATAGATAACTCAAGGCTAGGGACGATATAACTAACACTGTTAAATGACAATATTGGAATTCAAAACATTTTAATAGATGGCATATTAAATCTTGCACTTAGGTTTTAAAATATCGGTTGTAAGAAAACAGTTGAGGGAGATCAAGTATACCACCAGGTCTTACAAAAGGGTTTTGGGTTTTGCAGAGAGCTGAGTCTGATATAGACACCTAAGTGCAGCTCTTTCCTGGGCAATGAAAGGAACAGAAGTGAGGAAGTGGTGGAGCGAAGAGGACCAAAGCATGAGCCAGTCAATACGGACCTATGTTATGGTGTTGGCCTTGTCTACGGGCTATTGCTTGTATAATCCCTGGAGACCATGGAGCTGCTGTCTGAAAGGTATCTCAGCACCAAGCAAAGTGGGGAGAAAGAGGCCAGCAGTTCTCCATTGCTACCCACACCACTGGGCAAAGGTTCTCCCCATGGATGTCTATGTTGCCCATGCATGAGTACCAGGGACATTACTATGGTGGGTCACTCAGGCACCTGAGGACAACAGCAAGGAGCACAAAGTGGACCTGAGGTGGGCCATGGTCAGCACACCTAGCTGGAATAAGGGATAGATAGGTGAGGCCCAAACCTCTGACGTGATTCACGAGAGGTGTGTTATACGCTCACATTGCTAAGGAAGGACAATTTCTCTCCCTTTAGCATTTTTCTTGGAGATACACGTGTGTCACTGAATCTCACTAGCAATGCTTTCATGAAATTTGGGCCCTAGAGATAAAAAAAAAGAAAAAAGAGACCACCTGTTAGGGTGGTCTGTGAAGCTGGCTGCAAGTACAGAGAGTAAAGTTCTCACTCACTCTCCAAGAAAGGAGAGGGGCATGGTGTGGAGGGATGCACCAGCATCGAGGGGTGGGGCTTTAATTGGATTATAATTGGATTAAGAAAGGGGAGGGTGCTGTTGTATGGCCCCTGGGCAGTTGGGGCCCTTATAACAAGAGGCTGCAATTTGTTCCAATGTTGTCTTCTGCCTGTGGCTATAGGGAGCAGTTAGTTATATTCTTGCTTTCCAGGAATTTCCAGTCCTGGAGACAAACTCAGAAGGGGAAAATGGGAGTCATGTTTAACAAGGTCACAGGCCTGCTCAGCAAATGGTGCCACAATGGCAAATGGAGCTGACTTCATCCTTTCACCCCCGCAAAATGCTATCCCAAAGGCCATAATAATCCCTTCTTTAAAATCTCCCTATCTCAACAAATGAATCTTTATTAAACATTAAGATTTCTGAATCATCATAAAATGCTACACTTAATACAAACTATTTACTTCTGTTAAACCCAAGGCTGGGGGAGGGGAGTGAGGAGTGTGTGTGGGAAACCATTTATTTCATTTATCCCAGACTAACCAAAGGCATCAAATTTAAGATTTGACTCATTTCCAAACGAAGTTATATGTACAATCTCAGAGGCACACTGCAACAACATTGAAAGTTGATGTTCTTCATAAAGTTAAAACGTGTCCCCATTACCAGATCGGACTGCCTGTAGTACATTATGAATTAATGTTTTTCAAAAGTTCTATAGTTATCTTGTGAATAACTGTGCCTTCGGTGTTAAATTATGCCAATTCATTAAATACAATGTTTTTAAAAATATCACAACTTTGAAAATTGTTTTGACATTTCTGTTTGGTTTTTTTTAATATACCAAAAACATTTTTTTAAAAAAAGAAAGGGGCTCATGTATTTCTTGACCTCTGAAAGGTCCTGGCTAATCCTTATCAATTCTGTGAAAGTACCGCTTCCAGAGGTGCCATTTGCCCCCATTCTGGGGGACTTATTAGCCCTTTACTACACAGGGAAAAGCAGAGGAAACTAGCTGGAAGTTGAGTGAGGAACCCTTGCTCCTTTTCCCAGCTCTGAAGGTGTTTGTAAATACCGCCCGAGGCACTGTGGTATTGCACCGGTGAATAGGTTTATATTCATCTTTCAAAGGGTTAGGAGTCCCTTTAGATAATTGTTGCTGTGGGGAGCCAGTACTTCTTGATATATTCTGTTGAATCCCCAAAGGACTGTCCCAGAGCTTCTTCTACCTACTTATTCTCTAGACTGCTTTAAATTAAAAACTCACAGCTTCATTCTCTCTTCAATATAGTCCTGCCAGTTCTCCAATGGTGCCTTTGGGGGAGGCCCTATAAAAGTCTGGGGTCATTTATCTCTGTCCTGCAGGGACTAAGCTAGCTGGCTACTGGCTGTGGCAAGGCATTGTTCACCTCCTCGGTGGGCTCTTGGTTCTCCTCTCCAGCCCTTCGGGTTCTATGTAAGGGTCACACATATTATTCAAAGAGGCTAGAAAAGGCTTACAGAAATATCATCCAAGCCTGGAGGCCCATATATAGAGCAATCCACATACCATTTGGGCCAAAATGCCTCTCCTTCCATAAGCAGGGACTCAACCAGACCTCTGTTTTATCATCCCTAATACAACTGGTTGCCCTTGGCCTGCACGTGCTTGCATGATGTTTAAGATGATTTATTACTGGACTTCCAGACAAGATGGTGGTGTAGGCAGATATGGCTCACCTCTTTGCATAACCACACCAAAATTACAACTAAAATAAGGAACAGCTATCACTCAGAACTTTCAGAAATCAAGTTGAATTGAAGTCTGACAACTACGGAATTAAATAAACCACATCCATCCAGGCTGGTAGGAGGGGCACAGATGTGGAACAGACAGGTCCTACACCCCCATGAGGTGCAAAAAAATTTGGGAGGGATATCTTGGGAGCGAGGAGTCCCAGACCCACACCAGGCCCCCAGCCCAGGATTCCAGTGCCAGGAAGATAAGTCCCCACAACTTCTGGCTGCAAAAACCATCAGGGATTCAGTCAGTGGAAGAAACTTCTGGAGCCCCAAACAGTTCCTCTTAAAAAGCCCACACATGGACTCACCTACTCAGGCTCACTCCCTCTGAGCTTCCACACCAGGGTAGCAGCTTGAAAGGCACCAGTGGCATACAGGGAGGGACTGAAGTGTCTGGCATCAAGGTGAGCAGAGGCCATCGTCTCTTTGCTAAACCTTCTCCCAACAGAGTTGGTAAGCTGGTGCCACATCTGAGACTCCATCAACTTGGCTAACACTCTTTGACCCAGAGACTCTGCCCCTCAATTTAAGGCCCCACCCAAGCTGCTTTTCCATATGAATGGCTGGTCTTGGCTCATACTTCATAACTTCCTAAATCTTATCAAACAAGAACCATCTGGCCTCAGTGAGCCACAGACCTGGCACTAGAGGCCATATTAAATTCACAGCTTGGCTTCACCTGGGAATCTCCAAGCCCAGCACAAGTAACAGCCATTTCGGATTGCTTTATAGCTCAGGCAGGGGTCCCTGGGCAAAATAGAGATGGGGGATGACCTTGGCCTGCATCACCCAGGAAACCCAGGGCCAGCATACCCAGTGGACAGCTACAGACCACATTGGAGCACCATCACCCTGACCCTGAACAGCTGTTCCTCCATGGAGGGCAGAGGTTGGTGACCAGTGGCCACAGCCAGTCCTCGCAGCAGACTGGCCTGGGTAAATTTCTCCCATTGACTTGCCAACAGCAACCAAGTCTCAGCTACAAGAGGAGGGTGTACTCGGCCCACACAAAGAGCACACCTTGAGTACCTAACTTGGGTGATAGGAGAGGCTGTGTCACTGGACCTTACAGGACACCTCCTACGTTAGGCCACACTATGAAGACACTGCATCAAAGCAACTGTACCTAATAGAAACAAACACAGGGAGGCTGCCAAAACGAGGAGACAAAGAAACATGGCCTAAATGAAAGAACAGATCAAAACTCCAGAAAAAGAGCTAAACAAAATGGAGATAAGCAATCTATCAGATGAAGGGTTCAAAACACTGGTTATAAGGATGCTCAAGGAATTTAGTGAGGACCTCAACAGCATAAAAAAAGATCCAGTCAGATATGAAAGATACACTGATTGAAGATTGAAATAAAAAACAATTTATAGGGAAACAACAGTGGAGTAGATGAAGCTGAGAATCAAATCAATGATTTGGAACGTAAGGAAGCAAAAAACAACCATGCAGAACAACAAAAAGGAAAAGGAATTTTTTTTAAAAAAAGGATAGTATAAGCAGCCTCTGGGACAACTTCAAGAGACCCAACATTAGCATCATAGGGGTGCCAGAAGGAGAAGAGAAAGAGCAAGAAACTGGAAATCTATCTGAAAAAAAAAAAAAATGAAGGAAAACTTCCTAATTTGGTGAAGGAAATAGACATGCAAGTCCAGGAAGTACAGAAAGTCCAAAATAAGATGAATGCAAAGAGGCCTACTTCAAGACACATCATTATTAAAATGCCAAATGTTAAAGATAAAGAGAGACTCTTAAAAGCACCAAGAGAAAAGCAGTTAGTTACCAGATAGTTGCCAGATTGGATGGGGGAGGGAGAGAATGGGAGAAGAGGTGAGGGGATTAAGAAGTACAAATAAGTAGTTACAGAATAGCCATGGGGGTGTAAAATACAGTATAGGAAAGGGAGTAGCCAAAGAACTTACACACATGACCCATGGACATGAACAATGGTGGGGGGATTGCCTGAGGGAGTAAGGGGCATTGGGTGGAAGAGAGAAAAGGGGGGAAATTCAGGGCAACTCTAATAGCATACATAATCAATAAAATAAAAAAAATAAAAATAACAACAAAAAGATGATTTCTTCCTAATGTAGATGTTCCCCATTCGGTTGTCCTCTCTTTCAGTGGCCCTGAAGCCTCTCTCATCACCCAGCAATGTATCACCATGTAAACTTGCCCCCAAAGCCTATCCCTGTGGGTCAGAGAACAAAACAGGGGTGGGAGGAACAGAAATAATAATCTGCTTCCCAGACAGGTGATGGTTGAACACCAAGATACAGGAAGTGATTTAGGGAGGATTCCCAACCCTGAAGGAGAGCCACAAGACAAGCAAGAAGATGGTATCATTCTCCCCGCTCACAGCACAGACTCTAATCTGTCCTGCTTTCAGGTTGGACTGGGACTCAGATCTATCAGTTGGAAACTGATTAAGACCCATTTAACACTAGAATGGCCACCTCGATGGGAACCCAAACAGGCAGGAAATTAGATAAAAATTGGGGCCTGGAGTAGTGGCAGCTAATTCTCTTCCGGTCATTTAAAGAAGCCCAGCCTGGCCAGTGGCACTGTTCCCACTCGGTGGGGCTCAGGCATCCTGGGAAGTTCACAGACATCCAGAGCAGAACATAACAGTGCTCCTGGTTCCAAGAACTGAGAAACAGACATGAACTTGGTGAAAAAAGAATGGGCATGGGATGCAAGGGAGAGCTCAGACCCTTTATTCCCAACAAACAAAAAGTTGACAGCCTCAACAGGATTCAGTTCTTTTACTGTGTATGAAGCCTATAGACCTACTTTTTTTTTCAGTTCCTACTTTTGAGAAACAAGCACCTTATTGGAGAAATGCAACATAGCCATAGAAGAGACTTAACAGGACCAACATCAGTCCTCTGACTTCATAGCCAAAGACAGGCAAGAGCAACAAGTTCAGGGAAAGAGACAGCCTGGTGTCTGGAACTGTGAGGGAAGCCTTCATGAGGCGGGGAGCTTGAATAAGCTCTGGAAGGAAGGGGCAATTGGACGGGGAGAAAGTAAAGAATTACCTTCATGAGCCCTGGATGGTGTGGCTCAGTTGGCTGAAGCATAGTCCTGTAACCAAAGGGTTGTGGGTTCAATTCTCGGTCAGGGCACATACCTCAGTTGAGGGTTCTGTCTTGGTCTGGGGGTGTACGGGAGGCAACCAATCAATGCTTCTCTCTCACATCAGCGTTTCTCTCTCTCCCTCCCTCTCTCCCTTTTTCTCTCTAAAAGCAATGAAAAAATGTCCTTGGATAAGAAAAGAAAGAAAGGATAAGAAAAGAAAGGGAAGGAAGGAGGGAGGGAGGGAGGGAGGGAATTAACTTCCTTGAACTCCTCGGAAGTTTTCCATTGGAAGAGGGCAAGTTCAAACTTTGAATATGGTTCCCTATGTTATCTCCCTCAAGATAGAGAATTTCTTCTTGCCCTTTATGTATTCCTTCAAGTAGTCTGTAAGGGATCAGAGCACTCCAGAACCTGGTGGTAATTTGAATACTGTTATTACCACCACTAATAACTATAATAATGGCAATGACTATCATTTAGTGAACTCTTTCCCTGCTCCAGGCACTGTGTTAAGTGCTTTACAAACATTAGTCTCATTTAATCTTTACAAATACTTTACCGTAGAGGTACTATTATTATCCCCACTTTATAGATGAGGAGACTAAGGCCTGTAGATACTACCTGCCCATGCACATAGTGACAGAGCCCAGGCTGGACACCAGAGCTCACATATTTAACCATCATTTATGTCATCCCATGGTCCTCAAGTATAAGAGAACTAAAGAATGGCTCAGTTTTAGAACAATAAAAGCTGATGCTTGCGGAGCACTGTTCATGTGCAGGTGCTGCTCTGGGTACTTCATGTGCATTAACTGGTTGGAGCCCACGGAAATCCAATGACCAGGTGCTGTGACTGCCTGGACCTTGGAGGTGGAGTCAGTGAGGCACAGAGACTACACAGTGAGCTCAAGGTCCCACAGGCGGGATGTGGACCTGGGCCCAGGTGGTGTGATTCCGGAGCCCTCCTTTTAACTGCGCTCTATGGCCTCTCTCAATGCATAAGGGAGGGAAACAAACCAAGCAAACATTAGAGCTGCTAGTCATTGACTAAGGACAGAAAAGAAAAAAAAAAAAAAAATACTGGGCTTGGCAAAATCAGTGGCGCACTATTAAACTGCACTCCCCCGAAGTACCCTGGTTTACAACATTTGCCAGTTTCTTTGGTGTAAATACTTCCACCTTGGCTGATTTCAAGGTATTAACTAGCTGATAAAATTCTTAAGTGTTTAACAATTGCCTCTCAGAAGTTGCCTGATTAGACAAGGGAAACCTAGTTCAAGCCTCAACTTTTCTCTGAGACCCTCCCCAAGGCCCCCCTGCCCAGCCCTCACAGAGCACCCCTTTTTCGGAATTCTTATGCCAATTATAACATGCACTACTGACTAGGCATTTCATTGTCCAAGGTTTCAGGTCATTATCTCATTCAAGAGGGAACATCTTGTCTCTCAACAAGACCACAAATAACCTCCAGTAAGGACATGTCTTACTTCTCAAGTCAAGAAAAATACTTGGTGAATTGGATTGAATAACTCCTCCAGCGTCCTTCCAGTTGGCACAGAGGCAGGCCCGCAGCCTGCCTTCCAGAGGGTGGTGCTCCAGACTTCCAGGCAGGGGTGCTGGCCACACAGTTACCTTGGCTGCCTGCTCCTTTCCATACAGCCTTCCTTTATTGATTGCCCTGCATCAATATTCTAATTCTCTTGCCTTTTCTAACCTGGCAAACATAAATCTAGCAGCTTCCCACCACCTTCCTGATGGGACTGTCTAGCTCTTTGCAGCCTATTCCCAGAGAACTCTGGGACCCATTCCCAGGATGGTCACCTGCATGAGAAGTGGCTTCCCTGGTACACTGGCCTAGAATGTTGTTGTGCAGCATGTACTGTGCTGAGCCCCTCGGTGCTTCCGCCATTAACTGCCATCTCTGAGGAGGAAGCATCCATGCTGTAATCATTCTTGGGAGGCCTGGGGACTGACTGATGAATCTGCTCGTTTTATTATTGGCCAGTGTAAGCTAAACAGGTCCAATCAATAAAGTACATAGGATTCCCCAGATGGCTTCTCCGGAGGTGAGACCCAGTAGCTTTCACCTCAGTCGATTTAGACCCCCGCCTAAAAAGTAATACTCACCTGAAGAAGCAGCTTGGTTTCCTTTTTAGACAATTTCTTAGTGTCCTTGAGCCTGTCACAACTTAAATCAATCTTGACAGCTTCCAAGGAGAAATCCATTGCCTTTGGAGTGTCTCCATGCTACCACCTGCTCTCCCTGGCGCACGACACTTAGAGTCCCGGACTAAGCAGGCAAAGTGAGGACTAGGACCTCTGCCTGTCCCGTGCCTGGGCACCGGGCCCTCCGCCCAGCCCTGGCAGTCCAGACTTTTCCCTCCTTCTGTTGTTCTCTTTCTCCTGTCTCACTGTCCCAGGCCTCTCCTCATCCAAGACTCCCATAAACCCACCCTGCCTGCTCTTGCATCCTTCTACTCCAGGCTTCTGTGTGACCAGGCCAGGGTGGCCACAGAGGAGCTGGTCTTCCTTGTCATTTTGAGGTGAATGTGGTAGTCCCTCCAGGTGGCACTTTTGTGCATTCACAGGAATATCTAGGAAGCGGAGGGAAAATCACAGGAGTAGAAATGGTGGCAGTAGTGATATACCACCTCATTGAATAATTGCAGCGAGAATTTCAGGCCTGGTGCAGGGGGTGGGAATGGATCTTATTGTGAGCAAGTAAACTTTCAAATTGTTTCTCAGAGAAAGCCACCGTCTCTGCCTGTTCATCTAGGGCTAGCCGCGGTAGGGCTCAGCTTGATGCCGTCTGCCAGGGATAGTTTAGGGGTCACTCCCACTGCTTTAACTCTGTCCCTCCATCAGGGTGGTGAGCCTCCATCTCCCCATTCTGCAAGGGCTACCATGATGGAGCCAGCAGCAAAACAGCCTGGCTAGGGGCCGGGAGCCAGCAGGAACACGAAGTCACCTCCAACCCTCTCCCCAATGTCAGGGCATCTTGCCTGGGAAAGCCCGCATGTCTCCTATTTGGAACGATGGCTAGAAAGATGCCCATGATATTTTCACCTCAAGTGGGAGCAAGACTCACCATTCATTAGTCATGAGACCAGACTTTTAAACACCAGAACTCCCATGGTTTCTCCACAGCCCATTCTCTGCTGCCAAGACGAACGCGCCAGTCAGGGTGCTAACTGGTCAGGACCAGCTTGTCTCAAAACTGTTTCTATGTTGGAAAAAGTTTTAATTAAATGTTGAACAAAAACTGTCTCCCCACGTGGTCCCTGCCTAAAGAGGCCCAGGACTGTCTGCAGCCCAGAGGTTAGACAGATGTGCATTGACATGGGCAGATCATTCTCAACATCTGCTCAGCCAAGTGACAACTGTCAGCAGCAACCGTGACATGAAACAAATGATCATAGTGACCAGAAAAGGAATGCAGATAGTAAACATTTTATTTTGTTTATTTATTTTGTTTTCTTTTTAAGTGCCCTCACCAGAGATCAAACCCACAGCCTTGGCCTATCAGGATGACGCTCCAACCAACTGGGCTACCCAGCAGGACAAGTTTTCTTTTATCAAGCTTCATATATATAATCATGCCAGTAACAATAAATAAATCTATGTTAAAATACAAAAAAGAAAAAAGTAATGGATTGATATGTTTTAATTATGTCAATACTTTTAAGAACTGGAACAAAGACGCCTACATATCAATTTGTACAGTAATTAATAATATTACAGTTTCTGTTTTTCAGGCTTAACCTCTACAAATTTGTTAATGACTTTGTCAAAACTGATCTTCACATATTCATGTTCAATAGGCAGATTGTCATCTGTCTTTGCCCATTGTTAATTTTCATTCAGAAACGTCTCTTTTACAGGGATCAACAAACATACAAATACTGCAGATTGAAAGTCTTGAAGATAAGAATGGGTTTGTCAGAGAGTCATAAAATCCCACGTCCTAATGCGAAGTTTCATGTGTCGCAGTTCTGTCCGTGTTGTCTGCTTCTGTGGGATCGATTTCAGCTGCTTTCAAATGCCTCCACCATGTCAACATTGTCTACTAAAATATCTTCACCAGAAAATTCACCATGAAGTTCTGTTATAATTGGCAAACTTCTGAAGCTCCTCTTCTGTAAAAATCAGAGAAAATGGCTGAGTGACAGTGAAATCAGAATTATTTGATATGCTGCAGAACAAGTGTTCAGCTCTTGATGAAAACAATCAAGGCATGTAAACATTGTCCTTCTAAGTTCTCCTGGGAATAAAATACAGCTAACTGACTCATATTCTGTTTTTTCATGTTTACAACTATGTGTGATTGTTTTGTTGTTGTTGTTGTTGTTGTTATTATTATTATTATTATTGGGGGGAGAAGGGAGGGAGAAAGAGAGGAAGAAAAACAGAGAAACAACAATGTGAGAGAGAAACATCAATCAGCTGCCTCTCATACATGCCCTGACCAGGGAATGAACCCACAACCTAGGTGTGTGCCCTCACCTGGAATTGAACCAGGGACATTTCAGTTTGCAGGACAACACCCAACCAATTGAACCACACTGGTCATGGCTATTGTTTATTATTTTTTCATTTCTTATTTATTGATTTGATAGAGAGATATTGGTTGTTCCACTCATGCATTTATTGGCTGATTCTTCTATGTACCCTAATCGGGGATCAAACCCACAACCTTGGCATATCAGGAAAACTCTAACCAACTGAGCTACCTGGCCAGGGCTATAGTTGTTTATTTTGAATCTACTGTTTATACACAGGAATGTGTGGTTTCACAGGGTTCAAAACTGAGGGCTCCGAATCCTATGTATGTATTCTGGAAGTAAATGCTCGTAGGTAAATCCACTTAAGTCAAGGCCTAATTCTCAAAATAACTTACATGTAGAATACAATATCAATTAATATATAATTTATTTAAATGTGTTCATTTGAAGCACACATATGTATTATTAAAACTCAACAACTACCATAGCAATTATTTAGAACTTAGACTAACCAAGGTTTTTTTCAAGGAGGGTATTATTTGTCACTGACATTGTTCAGGATTGTCAGTTCATGTCGATAATAAAAAGCAGGCTGAACTTCAGCTTATTTTTTATTGTTTTAAAATTTGCTACAGACAATGCACCCCTTATGCCTGTGCTTGAGCTGGACAGATCCCACTGCCCACCCCACCCCTGCAGTGCCCTGCCCAGATGAGTCTGGCTTCCAAAACTTAGCGAGGAGAGGCTGAGTGACAGAACTCACAAAGCAGAGGTCAACATCCACGTCAGGGCCCTATTTGGTTTGGTCTATAGGGTTAAAAAAACAAAAGAAAACAAAAAACCCCCAACACTTCAATGTCTTTTGGCGCTGCCAGTGCCCACAACCCTCTATTTATCATATGTCATCTGCGTTGCCCACTTACGTTATCTGTCTGGCACCCAGAGGCATGTGAGTTCGTGGCTCCTACTTCTGATGTTTCTAGAACTATCCTGCCTAAGTGTTTTCCAGTTATCCAGCTTTATAGGGCTTGCCCTTTCTCCTCTGCCCTCACTGATCACAGCTTCACCACCTCAGAGGCCCTCTGCCCTCTTGGTAACCTCGTGTTTTCCTTCTCATTCCACCATGCCACTCGGCTTCCCGGAGGCCCTTACGTCACCCACTAAGTGCTCTTTCTTGAGCATGAGTCAGACGACTGCCTCCCTTTGAGTGGGAACTCAATGCTTCAGCTTCGTCTGTGACACTCAGGGAGGCCAGCCAAAGCATGGACAGTGAGCACTCACCCTCCCAAGACTGGCAAGGGGCTGGCTCCCCAGCTTAACAGGTGGGGATCAGAGGAGCAGAAACCATTTCTAAGCTTTGAACACACATGCCTAGCCCCACCCGTGGTTGACATACTTGAACCTCCTGCAAAACACTTTCCTGGGGTGGCTGAAAAAAGGCATTCTATGGAAAATAACCTCTGATTATAAATCAGAGGGGTGATCTGATTATAAATTCCTAACTGGGCAGGTCATGGTGGGCGTGCCTCAGGGGTATACAGTAATCTCTTTAGTAAAAGGTTTCTCCTTGTTTTAAGCAAGCCCTGTTCCTTGTTTCTGTGCATTTAGGTTAACACACCTTTGAAATCAAGCATAACCACCCTCAGGAGAGCACAGAATCTGTTAACTATCCTGTAATCCAATCCCCACTTTAATTTTTTTTATCGCCATGTGACCTTCTTTAAGGTCCCTCCTTAATTTCAAATGCATAAAAGAAACTGCAAACTGTCATTCTCTGGAGCATTTGAGATCTTGCTCCCTGGCATTGTTTGGTTGAAATGAACTCTTATAAAAATTCTTTATAGGTTTGGACATTCTTATGTTGACACTGGCCAAACTGCCCCTAATCCAACTGAACAATGACCTTCAGCCAATGGTGTGCTGGAGCTGGCTCCTAACAACTCCTGAGACAATTGTTAAACACCCATGAATTTCATCACATAGTAAGTATCTTGAAATCAGCTAAGGTGGAAGTATTTACACCAAGGAAATTGGCAAATGTCATAAACCCAGACTTTTATTTTTTGGGTTCAGAGGGGCAATTTATCAGCATACTGTAATAGGGTGCAGCCAAAGGGGGACCCAAATGGGGATTTGTAATGGGGTCCAGAACTCAGGGTGTCCAGGAAATATTAGAATATATATATGATGTCCTCACCCCCACAAGTCTGAGTTCGGGGATGGGACGCATGGAGCAGGACCATTGAGAGTTGTTTTGAATAGCAACAGTTTTGCTGATAACCTCTAGATATGTTAAATAGCTGTAGCCATGCTTTGAGCCAGGGGGCTGGGAGTGACTTCAATCCATGCGGCAACTAGGAGGCAACTCCCCCCTGGTTACAGGGCCTGCAAGCGCCTGCGTGAGAGCTTGGAGATGATTGGCTCCACACCATGGGGCCATGCCTGCCCAGACTTACTATGGCAGCCCAGTAAAGCTGGAAGAATACAGGAATGCTGGCGGGTGTAACTGATTGTGGGAGGAGTCAGAAATGGGGCTGCGGAGGAAGATTGGCACTGGGATTTAAACCCAGGCTTGGCAGCCATACTGGGCTTTTTGGGACTACAAGGCTTTGGCAAAAATAAGAACGGTGCAGCTTTAGTGTGCACCCTTTTTGCCACATGGCTTAGGAAGCAGGAGAGAGTTGCCTGGAAGAAAAGGGGTGAAAGGATTCTTGCTGGTGGGCCATGAGAAGGTGCTGCATGATTTTGGATTAATTGGAGATCATAGCGGCGACACAGCTGATGGTGTTGGAACTGAGGGGCTGCCTGAACCATGGACTTCTACTTCTTTTCCTGGGATACTGTGCCCCAGAATGGGAAAAGAAGAGAAGGAAGGACAGTGCATTTGTGGGTATTCTAAAGGACTTTAGTAATTTTAATGAAGATGTTAAATCACTACTCTAAGTCTATATAACTTTTAGATAAATAATCCCTTTCCTTTTCACCAATCTCTGACATTGAAAGACACCTTTCCCTCGTGGTGGGCAAGGCAAACCTAGTATGGGTTTGGGGGGGCCACTGGAGCACAAGGGTGGGTGCATTTGGTAATAGTATATCATTCACTGCCCCCCACCCTGGGTCTGTTCTGTTAACAATACCACTACTTTTAACTCAACCCACCATTTTCTTCTGCCCACAATGACTAGAAACTTCAGGGGTTTGGGTGGTTGTTTTTTTTTCTACATGTGTATATAATTTTAGAGATAGAGATGAGAAAGAGATAAACATTGATTTGTTGTACCACTTATAGAGGCTTTTATTGGATGATCCTTGTATGTGCCCTGACTGAGGATCGAACCCACAAACTTTGGCTATCAGGACAATGCTCTACCAACTGAGCTACCCAGCCAGGGATCCAAATATTCAGTGCTGTGTGGCTCCTTTCCCTCCCTTATGCATCAAGAGAGGCCATGGAGCACAGTTATAAGAGGAGGGCTCCGGAATCACACCACCTAGGCCCAGGTCCACATCCTGCCTGTGGGACCTTGAGCTCATTGTGTAGTCTCTGTGCCTCACTGACTCCACCTCCAAGGTCGAGGCAGTCACAGCACCTGGTCATCGGATTTCCGTGGGCTCCAACCAGTTAATGCACATGAAGTACCCAGAGCAGCACCTGCACATGAACAGTGCTCTGCAAGCATCAGCTTTTATTGTTCTAAAACTGAAACACCCCTTAGTTCTCTTATTTTGGCTGTGGGGACAAAAGATGCAAACACCTGGTAACCAGTCTAAACCCTGTGCACCTGCTGAGTAGAACTGTCTCTAATACACCACCCTTTCACGTGAGTGCCTGTCAGGTCAACACATGTCCTCTTCCTCTCAAAAAAAGAAAAAAAGAAAGAAAAGCAATGACACATGGTGAAAGCCCATTACTACTATTACCCCAAAGTGCAAACCAGTGTTTCTCATCTCAATCCCAGAATTAGAAAAAGCCTCCTCTTATTTTCTTTTTTTATAAATTCTCTTTTTTTATTTTATTTTTATGATACACTGCACTTTTTACATATTAACACTCCTGAAATCAGGATGAGTGTTTGAACTGGTGTGTGTGTCTACATGTTCCTTCCCTCCCCCAGAAGCACTTATTAAATTGATCTTACAGTTGATGATGTCTGAGAATCAGGAGAAAAAAGAACTAATAGTCAATGACAAAGTCATTTGTAGGACCCACAATGCCAGCCTCCATGTCCAGTGTCATCTCCCCAAGATCACAATGTTCCAGGGTGGGACTCTGTCATGTGTGTGGCTGCGGAGACCACCCATCCCTACCCTTAGACCCTGCTGCTGCTGGCTTGGCCCTGGCCTGGGCAGTTTTGCTCTCAAACATGAGTCCTCATTCCTCAATTAAAAGCGCAGCACACCACCCTCAGGGCTGGGATCTGAGCACAGCGAGGAAGGCTCTGAGACAGCCGGAAAGCAAAAGTGGAAGAAGGAACCAGGCTGTAGAACAAGGGCGGGCCCAGCTGTGCCAGGCAGCAAACACACACGCCTCGTGCTGACATCCTGTTCTGAGTCATCCCCCTTCCCGGTTCCACTTGCTCAGTCTACCCGCCACACTTTCTCTATAATCTCGGTTTTCCCCACCTGGTTTCTTGCCCACACAGCTTGTGAAGTTTAAGAAAGAGAACTCAGTAAAAAACTTGAGTCTGGGAGAGCAGCTCTGTCCAAGGAGCCCTGCCATGTGCCTCCTCCCAGCTACCTCCTGAGCTCATGCTCCCCTTAGCAGGCCTCTCACAGTCCCAGTGCAGGGACCCCTGAGCCACAGACCCTTGAGCACACCCGTGTGAGGGCTCTCCCATGTGACCTGAGGGGAAGCTATGGGATCCCAAGAGAGCAGCAGCCAGAGTGGAAGCCACAAGGAGAGACCCCTCATGAAAGACAATCTACACCCCAACCTCCTTTGCTCCTGTTTTGTTCTTACTCTGTGTCCTGTGCCTCAGATTCTGCACAACATAACATAGGAGGGGAGCCTGCAGCTCAGGGCCTGGTTCATGCTGGCAGCCCAGCCCTAACCCTTTTCCTCTTTGCAGAAGCCCAGAGACTGGGGTGGAAGAGGAGGAGGTGGAGACAGCGATTTCAGGCAAAGAAGCCTTGCACTGCCTCACAGCCAAAAGGCTAGTGAGCCAGCTCCACTCACCCCACCCCCAGTGCCCCTTACTAGGGGACAGTTATGACTGCAGGCCCCAATTGTGGCCCCTCCAGATCCACCCCCACATTCACACTGATGCCATACCCCTCCAAGCCTACTCCCAGCCAGTGCTCAGCATGGGAGGTAGAGGGTACTAATGTAGGTCTGCCATTGAAGATCCAGGACTCCTCCAACAGGTAGGTTTAAAGGGACCTCACCCCGCTGCCTGAACCTTTCTCAGAGCCTTGCTACTGTCTAAGAGTCTTCCTACCTCTGTAGCAAAGAATTTAACCTTGCCCTAAATGAAGTATGGACTTTGCCCTTGGCTCCTAGGAGATAATCTATGTTTGCCTGGGGACCTTGGGCTGGTGAGATAATAACAATGTGACTTAGGGTGGGGGCTGGCCACACCAGAAAGACCAACAATACAACAGGGTGGGGTTTTGGGTCACTCAAGGGCAGTCAACCAGCAACTGAGGTCAACCTCATAGGCAATCAGCCAGTCATGCCTACATAATGGATCCACAGTATAATCTCTTAATACCAGGGCTTAGGTGCGTCTGTCCAGTTTGTAATACTCCCTGCTTATTGTCACACATTGCTGCCCAGAGAGTATCACAGCCTGACCCCACAGGGAGCAGACAGTGGAAGCTCTGGGTCGGGCACTTCCCTGGATTCCATCCTCTGTGCTTCTTCCCTTGGCTAATTTTAATCTGTATTCTTCCCTGTAATAAACTGTAATCATGAGTATAATAGGTCTCTGTGTATTCTTTGAGTTCTTCTAGCAAATTACTGCAACTTGAAGGTGGTCTTAGGGATTTCTGATCTTGCAGTTGGTCCCCACCATGAGGGCAGTACTGTGGCAACTATTTCCTTTAAACTTTGCAGTTGTCCTAGGTCTTCTCAGGGGCCAGATCCTGCCTGGGGTTTGAGCTCACCCCCTTCCTGGACTCCCACCCTTTTCTCCTTCATAGGCACTTCTCCAACAAATCTCTTTTATGTCCACCTCCACCTTAGTGTTTGCTCTTCAGTGGATCTGAATGAACATAGGTGATCTGTGAGCCACCAGCCCTGAAAATGCAGAATCCTGACCCCACCTCAGACCGGAGTCAAACTCTCAGAGGCGGGATCTGGGGACCCACACTGTAGATGAGCTGCACACGTGATGCAGATGCACACCAAACTTCAAGAGCCACTGGCCTGGGAGACTGACTGTTCCTGAGCAGCTGCTGCAGAGAAGGCTCTGAGAAAAGCTGCCACCTATGGGCGGTGAGCTCCTGAAGTACTACCAGGCCACTGCCCTGGGGGTGACACTAAGTTCTCAGCTGCAGGGTGGGGTGAGTCACAGTGGTCTGATGTGGAGGTGCGTGCAATCACTGTAGGAGCTGGTCTTCCACATGAGGCGAGGGGCTTCCTGCCCGCCTGCACCCCTGCTGCCTCATCTGAGACATCAGTCCATCATCCTTACTCTCAGCCTTCTCTCTGAGAACTCACACTTTAGAACACCCCCCCCCCACAGCATCTGCTGCCTTCCCCTATATCCACCAGCGCATTGGGGCCCCTATGCCTTCGTAAGGACGTGTGGCCTAACACCACAGAAGCTCAGTCACTTCAAAATCTGACAAACACAGATCACTTCCCTCTTGGCATTTTCTTGTCTGTATTTTCATTTTTACAACACTGCCATTTATCCATTCACTTATTCAACAACTATTATAGAATACTTAGCACAGACCACATACATTCTAGAGTAACTTATCCACACCCCCAAATGAAATCAGCCCAGACCAAGGGACTGAAGAACCACAGATCTTGAGATCACAAAGGTGTTAGATCTCATAACTACAACAAGGTTGTTGAATTAGTTACCTACAGATCATCCTAGAAATAAGCTACCATGAAATCCAACATGTGCACGGACTGGTAAGGTGCCTCCAAAAACTTGGTGTGAACCAGTGCTCCTGACCTTGATGGCATCTCCAATGCCCTCCTCCAAGACATGCACCAAGATGGCTAGGGCTACAAGCTAGATAAACAGTTTGTAACATCTTTCAGATTAGGGACCTCTCTGATGAATTTGAGAATTTGATGAAAGCTATGGACCCCTTTCTCCACAAGCAGCACCATATATGCAAAATTGCATTTATGTGCCGAAGAGCTTCCCCGGCTCAGATTTAGCTACAGCTACGTGGATGTTGGTCACAGCAGCACTAGAGAGAAAACTCGTTCTGCACTCACAATGCTCTGACACCGAGTGCATGTGGAGTTTCCCCACAGCAATTAGTCCTCCAGCTCTCTAGACACCAACTGGGAATCCTACAATTTAATTCAATGAGCCAGACACCTCCACAGGCCAAGGGCTCAGCCCTGTAAGACTGGCCCTGCTTCACACACTAATTGTAAGTCCCCCAGGGTGTCACCTGTACTACTGACCAGTTCCTACAACTCCCTCCTGAGGTTTGATAATTTGTTATAAAGTGTCACAAAATTCAGAGAAACATTTACTTACCTTTACCAGTTTATTATAAATAATATAAAAGATACAGTGGAAGAGGTACTTAGGGCGAGGTCCAGAAGGGTGCTGAGCACAGAAGCTCCCTGTGGAATGGGCGTGGCTGGGGGGTGGGGGGTGCCATCTTCCCAGCATGTGTCCAACCTGGAAACTCCCAAAACCCTGTGGTTTAGGGACTGAGGCTTCCTCACATGGCTGTGATGGGTTATTTACTCAATCTCCAGCCTCTCTACCCTCCCTGGAGGCTGAGGGGTGGGGCTGAAAGTTCCAAGCTTTTCATCAAGGCTTGGTCTTTCTGGTGACCAATCCCAAACCTAAAGCTATCCAGGAGCCCACCCAGGGTGTCCTCATTGGAACAAAAGATGTTCCTATTACCCTAGAAATCCCAAGGGATTTAGCAACTGTGTCACAGGAACTGGGGTAGAGACCAAATACATATTTCTCATTATGACATAGTAATAAAAAAAATGGAAATGATCTAAAATGGAAGTACTGAATGTCCATATAATAATACATTCAGAAGCTATTGATATATTTTTAAAATATCCTTGCTAACAATGGAACACATATTGCTTATCCTATGACAGAAATGATTCTAAGTTCTTCATAAACGCACATGATTGTCACTAATACCCTGTCAGATAGGGTTTAATTTTACCCTTATTTTTCAGATAAGGAATCTGAGGTAGAGAAGTTAAGTGACTTGCCTGAAATTACAGAGTTACTAAGTGGAGGACTTGGGTTTGAATCCAGGAAATCTGTGCTTACAAACACAAAAATATAGGCTATAAAACCATACATACAATAAGATCTCATTTTGGTTTTTAAAATATCTGGCTGGAGAATCCCTTTTGTGATGGTTTTAATATATGTCCACAAGTCATTTGGTTCTCCTCCTTTCAAGAGTTGGAAATTAAATCCTTTCCCCTTGGGTTTGACTCAGTGATTTTCTTGTAACAAATAGAATGGGGCAGAAGTGACAGTGTGTGACTTCCAAGACTAGATCATAAAAGGTGTTGAAGCTTCCTCCTTGCCCTTTCTCTTGGATCATTTGTTCTGGGAGAAGCCAGCGGCCATACTGCAAAGGCACCCAAGCAGTCCTGTGCAAAGTACATGCGGTGAAGAACTAAGGCTTCCAGCCAACAGCTGAGAGTGAGCCATCTTGGAATCAGGTCCTGCAGCCCCACACAAACCTTCGTTCACGTGATTCCAACTTCATCAGAGACCCTGAGCCAGAACCACCAACTAAGCTGCTCCTGAATTTCTGACCCATGGAAACTGCAAGATAATAAATGTCTTCTGTTGTAAGTCACTAGATTTTCAGGTCATCTATTTTGCAGCAATAGATGAGAAATATATTGCCCAAATGTTAGTCACAGAGAGATCCTGGATGATTTTCATTTTGCATTTTTTGTCCCACCTATCTTTTCAAAATGTCCTTGAATAAACCTACGTTACTTGTACACCTAAGCAAGCATATGTAAAGTCACATATTTATCAAACTAGAAAGAATAAACAAAAGAACAGCCACTCGCCATCCTGGGTAATGGGTACATCAATGACAACCACTTTGTGAGGTATTTGACTTGAAATGTTTGAATCAGCTTTGCAACGTATGTTGTATTAACATCACCAGGAATGAACCTGTGAGACCCTGTGGCTCTGAAGGTGAAACGGCTGAACTGGGCAGGTCGGCCTGGACTCTTTCATTTGTGATGGGTCAGGGTGAAAAGTGCCCTGAACTATGCCCAACAGAACTTAGATCTTATCTTATATGTGGTCCCAGGCAAGTCACAGCCCAGGGGCCTCAGTTGTCTCATTTGCCAAATGAGCATTACCTCTGCAGAATTCATCAAATTAGATATTGTCAAATATTTACTGTCTCCGCCTACTCTGGCAGCTATAATGAAACAGCACAGAATAGGTGGCTTCAACAACAGAAACTTATTTCGTACGGTTCTGGAAGCTGGAAATCCAAGGTCAGGGGCCAGCATGGTCACCTCCGGGGAAGGCCCACTTCCCCGTTCATAGCTGATGCCTTCTGGCTGTGTCCGCACCCAGTGGAAGGAGTCAGGACTCTCTCTGGAGCCTCCTTTATAAGGCACTAATCCCATTCACAAGGGCTCTACCCTATGACATAACCATCTCCTGAAGGCCCCATCTCCCAAAACCTTAATCTTGGGGTGTTGGGATCTTAACATATGTATGGAGGAGGGGAGAGACAGAAACATTCAGACTATAGTATTTTTGTAGAACAAATAACGTGTTTATGTACAATATAAGGCAATATAAAATAGAAACACTACTTCCCTACAAGAATGATTCATGCAACATAACAGTTCTTATTTTTAAACTTTTTTTTATTTTGAAGCATTATGAAGTAAATTATAAACATAATATTTTTGCACCTAAATACTTTCTTCAAAAAGTAAGAACATTTTCCTGCATCATTGCCTGGCATTTTGGCCAATCAGACCACAAGAAAATTCAGCCAATCAGAATTCAGAAAAGATCACACTCTCCTCACACTTTACCTTTGTAAACCTCCACTATCAGGATTGTAATTAAATGGCAGTTGCAGTTGATTGATTGGCCCTTTGTTTTATTTATTTAGTTAGTTAGTTAGTTTTCTGTGTTTTTTAAATTAGCCCTTTGTAAATGAATTGAAATGGACTGATTGGTGTAGAGAAATATCCTTACCTAGCAACTTACATTGAAATAGGTTTTACCCACCTACCAGTGAGGAAGAACGTAGTGTGAATGTGCAGCGCAAGACACAGAAGAGAGCCAGAAAGAGACTTCCAGTGTCTGCCAAGTTGGCGGGCCAGCAGAGCTGCTGGCTCCCTTTCCCAAACCCAGGCTGGAGAAACTACAGAGGGAAACAGGGACTCCAGGAACCAACAACAAAAATAAAATAGCAACAAGGTATGAGAAAACCTCTGGACAGATGGCTCAGATAAGGGCCTGGCCTCGGGCACTTTCCTGTACACAGTGGCGGACTCCGCAGCCCGTGCTCCCGCGGTACGCCCTCCAGAGTGGGCACTGTCACTCCTTCAGAAGAGAAACAGCGAAGCGCACCAGCCATTCATGTGGTCTCGGCTGATCTGAAAGAGAAGGGTTAGAGCAAGAACAAACAGACCAAAACTCTAAAACAAGCCTCAAGTAGAATGAAAGAGATAAGACAGAAGAAATATGAAACAAGAAATTTAAAGGACAAGTAGAAATATTGGGTATAAAAACTCTAATAATAGTGAATAACAGGCATCGATCCAGGCTTGGACTGAAACCAAGGACCAGGCAAAAGAGAAAACAAAGCAGGCGTGGAGAGGCAGGTAGTGGAGGTCACTTACCACCCCATCCTTCCCTGGCCCCAAGTCTGGGGTTTACCTTGAGAGCCTTCTCAAAGCAGGGGTCGATGGAGAAGCTAGTGTAAGAGTTCAAAACCAGGCAACGCAGTATGTGCCTTTGTGGTATGCAGATTATTTTGAGCCAAAGGCAACCAAAACCCTTCAGGTTCACAAGAAACTTTGACCTCTCCCTTAAAGAATGTATATTAGGAAACTTGTCCTCGGTAAGAGTTATCACCAGACATACATCTTGTTGACCTATGTACATGGCTGGACAGACTACTGATTACTGAACATCTCCTCTTATCGTCCTGCAATGACCCTCTGAAGCCCCAGCGTGCCTCGCCTACCCCATACTTAGCTCGAATGTCATGTGTACCTCATTTTCCCTTTCTATCCATGAACCTCTCCCACATGTGTGGTTCTGACTCTCTCGTGTATGGGCATGAATACATATGTGATTAACTTTGGTTATTTTCTCTTATTAATCTGTCTCATGTCAATTTCATTACTAGACCAACCGAAGGAGCCTTGAAGGGTAGAGGGACATCTCTTCCCCCACACTGTCATTTCCTGTCTCCAGGGCAGTTGTGCTACCTTGCTCACTGCCACCATACCTGCAACCTGGAGGTCCCTCTCCCTTCCCACCTGGCTCATTAGCCCAGTGAATTCAGGTAGAATTCCTTCCTTCTGATACCCTACAGGTAGGACGGGCCACAGAATCTGTGGGTCCCAGTGTGAAATAAAAATGCAAGGCCCTTTGTTTGAAACAATTATTAAGAATTTTAAGATGGCAACACAGAGCACTAAACCAAGCACGGGCCCTTCCGGCTCGGGGCCCTCTGCCACGGCCCAGACCACACGCTCAGGAAACCTGCTCAGCCCACAAGGTCTGGGAGGGGTTGCTGTCTGGCCCTGCCCCATCCCTATACTCACAGGGGGGTGGGGGGAGTCCATGGAATTATGACCTTGGTCTGTAATGACCTCCTTTCATCCCCTTGGCCATGCACTGGGAGCTATGAAAATCCATTCTCCTTGCAGGATTCAGGCCAAAACCTCACCAGAAATTTCTTTCCTTCTCTCACCAGCCTCATCAGATGAATAACTGTGGGAACGTCTTGAGACCCTGAATTGTCCCCAGGCAGGCACTCAAACCCATTTACTGCCCCCGCCACCCCCCCCCCAACCAACAGCAGGGGCAGCAGACTGCCTGCAGCCATTGGGGTGGGGAGGGGGTCTCATTACCAAGAAAAGGAATAAAAAATAAGACATCTTTGTTAGGGATGCCAGTCCACAAAATTGCATTATCAAAAACTCACCAGGCTTAGAGAGAGCCCTAGTGAAAAATTCTGAGTCAGGATAGAGAATTTTGTTTCTTTGCTAATTTTTTTTAAAGTAAAAAATGTTGCAGTAAGTAGTTCAGAATGTGATTAAACCCCATAGTGAAAACCTAAGGCCTGGTAATCTGCGTCCTGTTAGAGTGGGTTCTGATCCGGGCAGTGAAAAGGCTACTGTGTTGGGGAAGGGGGAGGAGGCAAAGTACACACACACAAAACTGCCAATTTAAGCAATTCAGTGGCATTATGTACAACCCTGCGGTTATGTAACATGACCGCTATCTGCTTCCAGAACCTTTTCCAGCAACCTTACCACTACCCCAAACTGAAATTCTGTACCCGTTAAACAATAATTCCCCACTCCCTAACCCCCAGCCTCTGACTAACCTCTAGTCTATATCTCTACAAACTTGTCTATTATCTCACGTAAGTAGAATCATGTAATATTTGTCCTTTTGCATCTGGTTTATTTCACTTACCATTACGTGTTCGTTTAGCATACATGTTGTAGCATGTGTCAGATTTCCTTCCTTTTATGGATGAATGATATTCCACCGTACATATATATCGCGTTTAGTTTATTTATTCATCTGTGGATGGACAACTGGGTTGTCCCATCTTTCGGCTGTTGTGAATAATGCCGCTGTGCACGTTGGCATACAAGCATACTTTTGAGTCCCTGATTTCAGTTCTTTGGGTATATAGTTTGGAGTGGAATTGCTGACTCATATGGTAACTCTATGTTTAACATTTTGAGAAATCATCGAACCATTTTTCACAGTAGCAGCAAGAGTGTACTTCCCACCTGCAAAGCCCAAGCGTTCCAATTTCTCTGTATGTTCACCAACAGGTATTTTCCACTTTTTTGAGAATAGGCATCCTAATGAGTGTGAAGCAGTAATACATTATGATTTTAATTTGGAGAAATATCTATCTATTGTCCATTTTTAACTGTACTGTGTTTTGCTGTTGAATTGTATTTCTTTATATATTCTGGATATTAGTTCCTTATTAAATATATGATTTACAAATATTTTCCCCTATTTTTAGGTTGTCTTTTCATTCACTTGATAGTGTCCTTTAATACACACAGCAGGAGGCTTTTGAGGATGTAAATTTGACTTGGCAGACCACTGCTGCCTGGAAAGGTGCAGGATGCTTTTCACTGCCCCCGCCCCTCCGGATCCGCTCTTCACCCTCTGCTGCCCTGTTCCGGTCTCTAAGCGACTGGCCTCCATGGACAGACGTGTCAGGCCCCCTTGCCCTCTGGCTTCCCAGTTAGGTTAAGCCAACAGGAGTCACCATCAGGACACCTGCAGGGCCACAGGTTGGCTGTACCTCTATCAGAGATGACATGTCTCTCCAGTTAGGTGGCCCAACTACTTCCAGGTTCTGGTAACTGCTCCACCCTCTTGCACAAGGTTGTTTGTACAGATTTGTCAGCCCCAAATGCCTCATCTCTAGTGATAAGAATATCTTCCTTCTGGTACAGTGAGGGTACCTGTCACATGGGACTTTTATGATCTGCTTCAGGGTGGAAGGGGGAGGGGAAGGGTGGGTCAGCGTGCCCCTTCTACTTCTGCTATTTTCTCAAACTCAGCTTGAGATATTCGATATGCCAAGGTGCTATATTTTGCTATATACATCCTACACCCCATCACCTGCCCACAGTTTTGTAATCAGCTGCTTTGTTACATGCTTCTCAATTACTCCATTTGAGCATCTCCTGCTGGAACACTGACTGATACCACTGGAAACACTTTAGGGCCAGGAAGACAGAATTTGCATCTTGGCTTTACTCCTCAATAGCTGTCTGACCTCGACAGGTCCACCTCTCTGAGCCTCCTCTTCTCTGACTGTCAAGTGGAGACACTGACACCCATTGAATGGGGTTGTTGGGAGGATGAAATGAAAGAGCAAACATCACTACCCAGCACACAGGATGTGCTCAATAACTGCTAATCACTCTTCCTTTGCTGGACAAAGTTGGTCTTTGGCCCATGTCCCAGCTTCCTTTTGCTTCCCTGATTCTGCTGCCCCTGACTACCTAAAGCCCCCTCACTTGGTGCTCCATCCCAGGGCTGGTCAGTCCTCATAATCTTGGTCTCTTCCTTGCTATCTAAGTAGCCCCATACACCTCCTCACTGCCCCTATTTAAAGCCAGTACACGCAACTGTCCCATTCCTTTAGGGGCCTTTGTGCCTGAAGATGTAGGTGAAAAGATGCTTTCCAACAAGCTCATCACATCCCTGTACTCATGCAAAGAGAGCAGTCCCAGGTGAGAAACTTGCTTCACTCGATTAAAATTTCCAGCTCCTTGAAGTATGAGGTTGAGCAGAACTTGTCAGGACACTTGGCTAGGAATTTTCCCAGGGGCCGGCCTGTTACAGCTTCAGAAGTCCTGCCAGACAGGTGCTGGAGTCCTGGGAAGCAGCACAGCAAAGAGCCAGGGCTGAGAGTGGGACCCTCTGGAGTCAGTCTGCCTGGGTTTAAATGTCAGCATTCCCCATCGCTTGCTGTGTGACTTAGGCAAAGAACTAAACCACTCTGAGCCTTGGTCTCCTCACCTACAAAATCAGGGTATTCATAACAACTTCATGGGACTGGGGTGGTAGTTACCTAAAATAATCCATGCAGAATGCTCTGTACAGTCCTGGGAATGTGGTCCATGCTCAACAAAAAGTCAGGGCTTTTTTCATTTCTACTCCATACCAATACACTTAGGAAGATCCACAAGAGGACACAGAGGAGACAGGGACTTCTGACAGATAGTTTATTGTATTTTTTTTTAAAAATAAGGTTCTTTTTTTGTTAGAAAAGTCATGAATATTCATTGTGTAAACTTTAGAAGCTATAAAAATGTATAAAGAAGAAAATAAAAGTCACCTGTAATCTTAACACACAAATCAAACCATTCATTCTTTTGGGTGACTTTCCTTCCAGACTGACATACATTTCATTTCTTTCATTTCTTTCATATGTGTATATATATTTACAGTTCAACAGTTTTTATGGACCAAACATTTTATACTGATTTATCACTGCCATGACCTTTTCCCCACATCATTGGTCTTCTAAAACATGATTTTTAACTTAAACCATACATTACTTTCATTGCACATACATCTTTAAATCACATGCTGTATAAAATAACATACTAAGGTAGAAATAAGACTTGTTTCCACTTTCACATTTCATGACATAATGTATTCAAACTCTCCCCGTGTCTCTTTCACATTAGTGTCTCTGTCAGTTTCTGGAACACATTACCTTCTCTTCCTTCTACGTTGTTTTGAGTTAAAGCACTTTTTCAATCTATTTACTGTCACTGGAAATTTTATTCTAGACCACAAGTGGAACAGTTAGTTCTGCCTAAAACAGTCCCATTTTTCTTTTTAAATACAATGTTAAATAACAGGTAGATTTTTCACATGCCACGTGGTGTCTACAGCATACTGTAACCATTTACAGTTTTGTGGGTTTCTTTTCAATGTTATGTTTCTAATAACCATTACACAGACATGAAACGATATTCAAAAGGAAAGAATTTTTCATTGACCCATAATTTTCCTTCTTAAGAGAAATACACTTTATTACTGGATATTTAGGTTGTTTTCCATCTTTCATGGAGTTCATTTTTTAAACGGCTTGGAGAGGAACTGAGAGAAAAAAATCAGGATCCACTTTGAGATAATTTCTGTTTGAGTGTTCTTAGCAGCATCTCTCCACCCTCCCTACAACCCCTTTAGAACTGTTCTTGCTCTTTAACTCTAACTGGGGCTCAGGAGGCTGGAGGCCCAGGCCCAGGCATAGGCATTACTGGGGAGTGGGGCAGGGCAGTAATTCTTGAACCAGCTTCTGCTTGCCCCTAGCGAAATGCTGGGTGCCCAGACACTAACAAAGGGCACTCTTTCAACTCAGCAGGGAATTTGGCCAGTGGTATATGTTCAAGCCTAGTCATCCCAGAGTTTCTGCAGGTCAGCTTCCCACTGCAGTGAAAGTTCTTCGTAAAATATAAATCAAGGTCTCAGGCCTCCAGGAGTCAGCAGCTGAAGACAAGTCAGGACTGAAAAAGGAAAGGGAATTGGAACAGGGATAGCCAAGGAGAGGCCTCTAGCCTAACAATGTGACATCCAGGATTGGAATATCCCAACAGACAAATGCACCCTTGACAGGGGACAATGAGGAATATTGACAATTGACACTTTGGGGCCTGGGCAGGGGGTGTACAAACCACCTCTCCTGAAAAATTCTCCCTAGTTGCTTAATATCTCAAAAATATGCTCAGTTGGTTTTGTAGGAGTCATCCAAACCTAGCAGAGAAATGGGTAATAAATTTTTCTTGGTGATTGAGAATTCAGATGCTCAGAATGAAGTTAGAGCACAGAAGCTGTTGAGGAAGTTGGGGGTCTGCCCAGTGGTATGTTGGTGAATGTTTAACAGCAGCTCTCAAAGAAGAGAGTCTGCCAGTTTTCAAGGTGTAAAACTCCCACCAGGCAATTTCTAGCTGTGAACACAATGTCACTAAATGCAGAGTTGTGAAGGGATGTGCATTATATAGCCATCCTACCATCCAGATACAATAAATATAAAGAACTTCAAGAGCATAGATAATAGTAAAGTGTAGTAAAATGTTTAATATATGTAAGTTATAATATAACTTATTTAATTATAAGCTTATATAATTTAATATTTAATAATGGGTACTTAACTGACAGCTTGCAAAATTCCTTAGCCAGACCACCATTCTGCCTTCCACTGTCCCCTGTCACTAACAAGTCCTTAGTCCCCATTTCACCACATAGTCAGGAGAACAACCTTGAGCAGGGTGGAAAGGTCATGTTGAATGTCAATGGTGTTTGGACACTTCCCTCATTTTTTCATTTGTCTGATGACCCAACTATAATAGTCAGAGAAACAAAAACAATAGGATAGATGAAAGATAGATAGGTAGATAAGATTTATTATAGGAATTGGCAAACAGGTTATGGAGGCCAAAAAGTCCAACAATCAGCTACTTATAAGCTGGAGCACCAGGAAAGCAGGTGGTATAATTCAGTCAGAGTCTGCAGGCTGAGAACCAGGGAGCCACTGGTGTAAGTTCAGAGCCCCAAGGCCCCAAACCAGGAGCTCCAGCGTTCAAGGGCAGGAGAAGATGGCTGTCTCAGTTCAAGAACAGAGAATATTCACTCTTCCTTGACCTTTTTGTTCCATTCAGATACCCAGTGGACTGGATAATGCCATCCGACAACGGTAAGGGGGACTCTTCACCCAGTCTACTGAACCAAATGCTAATCTCTTCCAGAAACACCCTCACAGGCACACCCAGAAATAACACTTTACTAGCTCTCTGGGTATCCTTTAGGCCAGCCAAGCTGGCACATAAAATTGACCATCACACAACCCTAAACCTTTCTTTAAAATTTGTTTTAATTAAAAAATATGGAAGATGTGCATATAAAAAAGGCATAGACAATAATACAATGAACATTTGTGAACTACCCAGTTTGAAAAGATAAGACATTATAAATTCACCTGTATCTTCTTGCGTATCCTCCTTGCCACACCACTTTCTCCTCCTCAGAGGTGACCACTGTCCTGAATTGGTTGTGTACTATTCCCCACTCCTATCTTCATAAGTTTAGTATATGTTACATGGTATGTATGTATGTGTGTGTATATGTGTATATATGCACGTGTGTGTGTATATATATGTATGTGTACATATAATATGTTTCCAGTCTCTTTTTACAGATAGGAAAACACAGAGAACTCAGAGTCCAACTTGGTTGAATAAAGATCTCTCTTTCATTAATTTTCTTTAAGTTTCTAATTCTGAAGAAAGGACTTAGAGGTGAGACCGGCACTTTTCCTTCTAGCTAAGGGCAGTTCAGAAGGATGGGTGCATGCCTGCCCATTCAGGACTGGATCAGTGGGGACGGGCCAAGGGGCATCTTTTTCAAGACTTCTGGATGATGGCCTCTCTTCTGTGTCCCTGCGAATGCCATCAGGAGGAGACTGTGGTTGTCACTAAAGATTCCATAGCCTGACTTTTCCCGGTCATTCTTTATAAACGCCACTTAGAAGATACCTTATTCAATGAGTCTCTTCTTAACAGTAATTTCCATCCAACAGATAAGAGTTTACAGAGTATATCCATTTTCTTCCTTTTTAAAAATGACAAATATTGGCAAACATCAAGGCAGGAAATGTTATTTACTGAGATCATTGTAAGCTAAAAATCACAGATGGAGATGTGTGATTCTTTATTGGACTTGATTATAAAAGTTTTTATTGAGCACTGTCAGATTCATAAGCTGGAGAAAGAGTTCAGATTTATAACTTGGCCCTAAATGGGCAACAGCAGATATAAAATCTTGAAATTTAATATCAGCTTTGAAAACGTTAAACGGAGAGTTCGAGCCGTTTTCACTTTGTGAACTGGCACATTATAGGATGCAAAGGCTGTATTGATTTCTGACAGAAAGGGCTGTCTCTAAAATGGATTTGAGCCTTTTCATATTCCATTTCATTCTACAGGCATGGTTTAAGCAATGTCCTCTTCATTTCCATTTAGCATGTGAGACTTAATTGAAGAAGAAAGAAAACAGCTTTGCAGCGAAGGACCTCTTCCCGAGAGCCTGTTGGGGTCACTGCAGGGGTGGAGAATGGAACTAAGGAAATCTGCTAAATGACGTGAAGTTCAAGTTATGAATTATTTTCCCCGCAAGTATTCCAGTTCAAAGCAGATTCAAAGCTCCTTCCTTGGGCTGCTTTTGTAATAGAGTGCCAAGAGGAAAGGTGTCCTTTGTGTCACTTCTTAATTTTTTTTGCCCATCACCCCTGCCTGGAGAGGCCTCCCTGCCACCTTTGCCTGCCTTTCGCTGGCCTTCCTGGGAATCCAGGGCTCTTGACTCGGTGAGGAAGAGGCCCCAACCACACCAGGCCTGCTGAGCAGTGAAGCACAAGGTCTGGAACATGCTTATCAGAGTAGAACCCCACTTTAGCATCAGTTGTGAATGTCATGGGACCACATTTGTCTTTATGTTCAGGATTTCCAGTTCATTGGTGTCTGTGCAGAGACCCAAAATTGGCTGGAGGGAGAAAAGCAATCCTAAGATGTTTTCAGACAACCTGTGATCGTAGGATGTTGGAAAGGAGCCTCTACCCCCAAAATACCCTCTGTGTTAGTTTTCTATGACTTCTGTTATAAATCACTACACATTTAGCTGCTTAAAACAATACACATTTATTCTCTTACAGTACTGAAGGCCAGAAGTCTAAAGTGCGTTTTATAGGCTAAAAAACAAAGGCTGTGTTCCTTCTGGAGGCTCTTGGTGAAAACCGTTGCCTTTTGTAGCTTCTAGGGGCCTCCTGTACTTCTTGGTTCATGGCCCTTTCTCCTTCATCCTCAAAGGGCAGCCATCCAACCTCTGCTTCTGTCATCACATCTGTCAGCTTCTGACCCTCCTGCCTGCCTCTCATAAGAACCCTGGTAGTTACACTGATCCTATCCAGATAATCCAGGATAATCCCCCATCTCAAGATCCTTCATTTAATGACATCTGCAAAATCCCTTTTTCATATAAGGCAACATATTCAATAGGTTCTGGGGATTGGGACGAGCACATTTTTACGGGGTTCAGCGGGGGGAATGTCTATTATCCAGCCCATCACACCTTCCCACTACTAAACTGAAACTTTCAAATGCCATTTGAAAGGCATTCCTTTGGGTCTTAAATTTCGTATGATTAAGAGTCCTTTTAAAAATGCACATACTCCTGGTAAATGTGATGTCAAGAGTATTTGAGAGAGCCTTGCCTGCTCTTGAGTTCCCTCTGCCCTTAACTCTTCTATCCAAGGAGGCTGAATTAGGTTGGCTTATGGAGGCTCCTGTGAGGTACCCACACCCTGGCCCTCAAAAACCATGAGAAAACAAGGAAGATCATAAGAATATGTTAATGAATTCATCACTTAACTGATCAGAGCAAAAATGTTCGGAGTCAACTTAAAGAGAGAATATGGCTCTCAGAGCAGGAAGAGGCCTGTGTAAACAGATCCCAGGAATTATTCCTGAATGTTTCAAGCAGTAGCAGGGTGGTCTGGCAAGGAAGCATGGGAGAGAGGGGACATAATGCTTGCAGGCCCATGTGCCAGGGATCTCTGTCTGTCTGCATCCTCCCTCCACCTTTTCTGCCTCGCTCTGTGATCTGAGAAGCTGGCCTCTACCAACAGCATCAAGCCTCCTGGCTTCCAGCTGTGCTCAGCCAACAAGAAGTACAAGCAGGATCAGAGGAAGTGGAAGAAAGAGGCCAGAGTATTTCTTCCCCTGGTACCCTCCCAGGCAGACTGTTTTGACAATGGCTGCAACCTCTACCAAAGGCCACAGATCCTGTGGAAATGCCCTTCCTCAGAGCCATAGCTACAGCTCTCTCCAGAGTCTGGTAACTGCTTCCTCCTTTTGCCCTGGAGATGGTAATTTCTTGCAGGGTTGCTAGATTGGGACTAGCTGGGGAATGATCCATTATCCCTTGTTGGTTTTGAAATACATTGAAAAGAATCCCTTCTTTAAACTCTCTGCAATCACTGCTCCCTTTTGAATGTGTTATTTCCTTCCTAGACCTAGTCTGATGCCTGCTATATCCTAACATTGTCCAAAAGAGAGTACTCCTAGTTTGATGGGTGCATGCACCTTACCATTGTGGAGGCGGTGGCCCCAGACCTTAGCACTCGATACATTAAATTCTGGTCTTCTCTGCCTAACTTCCCTTGCAATGCTGCCAAGAGCCCTGAATGACCAGTTGCTACCTAATTCTCCACGTATCTTCTCACCTCATGAGAGAAGGCACTGGTCAGGTGAAAATCAACTTAGCAGGTTTATGTCTTACTGTACATTAATATATTGGCTTTTATTGTTTGTGCTTCTTTCTTTGAGCTTTGTGGCTATGAGTCACCATTGCTGTATCTGGTCAAACTTGGGGCATCGGAAAACAGAGGGTCTGGACTAGCAAGGCTGGGAACAGACCAGATGTTGTACCATAGCGAATGTCCCAAAGTAAATGCCACCTTGCAAGGCTGCTTCGTGGCCAGGCCTTCTGACATCTCCTGCAATATCTGTCTTGGCACACACCTGCATTCAGACTTCTACAGCCTTTAATATCCTCTGCTGGGCTAACATTCTGTGATCCTCCCACAGACTCTTATCAGCTAACACCTTGCAGGGATTATGACAGCCGGCTCAGAGCAGGAGCACATAGAAATGGAACGCAGCTCAACGCTTGGAGAGGGAAGGCGGTGGGAGGGGAGAGGTGGGGTGAATTTGAGGAGGTGGAGGCCAACAAGAAAGGGGCAGTCAACTTGACTTGCTTTTCTTCTTTACAACTGTCCCTGCAGTGCTCAACCCCTGTCCCCGCCCCGTGGGTCCAGGTTCTGGTCATGGTTCTACCAGGAAACACCTGTGTGACCCTCACCTTCAACTAAAGGAAGGTTACAACCCATGGGTCTATGCTACATACATTTAGCATGTTTTCTTCAAGCATTTTTTTACAGATTTATCCCAGTAGTGTTTAGTTGGGAAGATTCTATTTGACCACATGTTATTTAGGCTTCAGGTTGCCTACTTTAGGCACAGTAGATACAATGAATTTAGGCTTGGAATCCAGCTCCACCACTTACTGTGTGACCCCGAGCAAGTTATTTAACCTTGCTGAGGCTTAAATTCCTCATCTCTAAAACAAGTATAATGCTCCCCACCTTGCATAACTGTAAGGACTAATGGCTAATAATATACAGGTACCCCAGACTTAAGCCAGGACCTCTTATCACCCAGTCTCTGCAGGGAGTTACATCTGAAGACTGTTCTAAGACCAAATGTGATTTGTGAAGTTTCCTAATCTTACTAGCATCACTTGAAGAATGTTAAAGGGGATCCGATTTATAAATCACAACAACATTTCTTAAAATATCTTTTCCTCTTCTGCCCAATTCTTCCCCCTACCCACCCACCGCTCTAGAATCTCAACTCCAGAAATCTCACAAAACTCTCCCCAACACTAGACTCACCAGATTTAGCAAAACAAACAACAGAAAGAGTGCCCAGTTACATTTGACTTTCAGATACATGACAAATCTTTTTTTTTAGTATAAATATTTCCCATGTAATATTTGGGACATATTTGTTGTTTATCTGAATTTCAAATGCAACTGGTGTCCTGTATTTCATGTGGAAATCCCACCTAACACCCAACCCACGGATTTCTTTTTTCCACTTTCATTTCTCTCCATCCCATATTCGTTATGTAGGTTTACTTGGCTCACTCAGTAAGTTCCTCTTACTTGATTTTTAAATTTTCATGTACGTTTTGCCCACTACCAGCATTCTCCACAACAAGGGAGAGCTTCGGAGCTGCACCAGCAAGAAGAATCTTTCCCTGCCCCCCACCCCACCCCATCTCTCCAGTCCTTCCTCTCCATAACCTATTCTCCCTGGCTCTATACCTGCAAAAGCTCGGTAGCCAGGAAAACCCTGAGAGGGCAGGAGAGAGAAAGAAGCTAATTGGCAAAGAATAAATTTTGTTAGTATGAGGGAGTGAAGGCATCGTTCTCACACTTTAATAAATAAGGTACTCAGCCCAGGGTCTGGAATATGGGAAACACAGAACGCCTGCTCTTACCTGTGCTCCTCCTCTTCATTACTGTTGGGTGGACATCCTTTCCCAACCCCCCAGCCCAAATCGAAGGCCTCATTCCTTAGAGCACCCTCCAGAGAGCTTAAAAGCTTAAAAGCAGACTGCCCACCCTGCTGCTCCCCCAGAGATACTGTGCTGGCCCCAAGCCCCGCCCCCGGGTCAGGATCTAGTTTCCTCCACTCCAAGAACATCCCAGCTCCATTACTTGGAAGCTTCAGATAATCACAGCATCACTCTGTTTACAAGGTCACATGATCTGCTCTCCTGGCCACCTAGAAGTTTAAGATTTGCAAAGGCCCACAGTGGGCCAAACCTCCCTTCCAGGACAATGGCCTTGGCTCTCTCTAAAGAATCTGCAGCCCCACTGGTGCTAGAGGCTGTAATAGTCCCGCATTCGGGGCCACCGAGGGAGTTAAATTCCCATTACAAAAACAAAGCCCACTGAACTGGAAGAGAGTTGGTCCTGAGAGCCAGCAAGAGCCTTGCCTCATTCCCAAAGGGGTGCTGGGTCCATTAAAGCTTTTCACAGCTGATTGCTCACCTGTTCTTCATTTCCCATTTTGATCAGCGCACTAAACAGCATCCTGGAGAGAAAGGCCCAGCAGAGCAAACCAATCAAGTTGAACATTTCCCCCTCAATCCTCTTTGAATCAGACCCTCCAGGCTGACTAGATGGGTAGATGTGACTTCATTTCTTTCCCTCTTTCCTTCCAAGAATGGGAATTCAATCTGGGACAGATACAACCCAGGGCTTTAAAAAAAATGGCACCACATTCATTTTCCTGTGTAACTACCAAGAGGTTTCTCTACAGTTCTTTCTTCTATATCATTGCTACTTCCCAAAAAGCATCACATAAGAAACGGGGTGGGGGGGAGGCTAAAATATAGGCTGAGTGAGATGAGATACTTTCTAATTTCAATTCACTTCAGCAAACATTTGCTCTGCGGGGTGGACTCATAGGGGGAGACGGAGTAGGGGAAAACCAGCACCCGCCCTCCTGAGGCCCACGGTTTTGTGAGAAGATCACCCATAAGCAGCACAAACCAGGCCAACCAGCCAACACAGAACAGAGCCGTGAGCCGGGCAACAGGGCAGGGCTGAGAGTTGGATTTAAGGCCTCCCAGAGGGTCAGTGGTGTGTGTGTGTGTGTGTGTGTGTGTGTGTGTGTGTGTGTGTGTGTTTTGTAATTGTTGTGTTTCTGGTTTTTTGTTCTGTTTTTACTTTCTCTAGTTTTCTATTCCCCCACTCTCTTATCATCACGTTCATCCTCCAGGCTGCTGGAATGGCCAAACTTAATTTTCACAATTCAAACCCCTCAACATTTCCTCCCACCCCTGACTCTAGAAAACAGATCATTTTGTCTTTTCTATTCATAAGAGGTGCAGCATGCAATATGTATGTATGTGTGTGTACACTTCTTAATTGAGCATTTACTATGGTAAGCATTGGGAAAGTGGCCCTGGAAAACAGCCATAAGCAAAACGCCTAGACCCCACCTTCACGGAGCTTAGAGAGCAGTGGTGGAGTACAGAGTTAGGGTTTTAAGTGCACATACTTTGCAGTTTGAAAGAGCTGGGTTGTTTTACCATCCACGAGACTATACGCAATTAAATTCTCTGTGCCTTGACTCAGTTTGCTGATATGTAAAATGGGGACAATAATACCTAAATCATAGGTTTGAATGAGGTTTAAACAAAATGTGCATAAGTGCTTGGGCACGTCAGCACCTACTAGGAGTGTTGGTTGTGGGTTATAGTACCACCCACTTTGGCACCTAATGATAATACTAACAGCATTACTGTGCTTTGCTGTTTTCAGATTGTTCTAGGTGTGTCTGTTTCATTTCACCAACCACATTATAAGCCTCTTGAGGGCATGACAAAACGAAGCCCATCATGAGTATTCAACAAATAGCTGTTGAGTTTAGGTTTCAGAGAACATGAAATTTTTCTGCAAAGCCACTGAGGTTTCCATTCTAGGCGAAAGCAAGGGGGTTGGAGAATTTCCACCGCTGAAATGCCAAATGCACATGTTTGCTCAGTGAAGAGGGCAAAGGGAAAGATAAAGTGAGTTCTAATTGGGCTGTGACAACCTCCTGTGACAGATACCCTGCGGAACAGAGGAGAACAGAACTGAATAAACCAGGATGTAAAGAGAAATGAGTGCAGCCGTGGGGGGACACTCAGCAGGATGAAAGACAGTAGGCGGGTGTGGGACTAGAAAGGAAACCTCCTTACTGCCCAGAGAGAGGCAGGGGCTGCTCTGGAGGTGGAGAGGCAGTCAGGGAATGTCAGAATACGGTTGCATGGGGGTCGAATGAAACGGCTGCTGAATATCAACCACCAGCCTGGAGGGTGGGGAATGTTGGTGCTCAATGAATGCATAATTGAGCAGAAGAATGCTGCTTCCCCCCACCTCCCATCAGCCCCTCATCACCCCTTACCCCTCTCCTACCTTGAAGAGATAGCTGGGCTGTGGCCACTGGGGGGAAATCTGTACAATACTGAGCGATTGGAAGATGCTTCTTTTGCTGAGAGATGTCTCCAGGTGCCTGGCAGATGGAACGTGGTCAGTAAATGCTTGCAGTGATCACATGAGCCCTGAAAATCAGAAACCTGTGACGCAGCAGTAGAAGGGGACTGTGCCACTTCCTTCACTTTGCTGGGTGGACACTAACACCGGGAGAAGTGAAGTGACTTGCCCAAGGCTTATGCAGTTACTGGAGAAGCTAAGGATCGGAGCTCAGCTCCGCTGAGTGTGAGCTCGCTCGCTGCTCGAGCTTCAGGCAAACCTGTCTGCCATTAGCAGTGCTCCGGTTCTGGCTGCAGGAGTCCCAGCTGCGGCTAGACCCTCATTCAAGCTAAGATGACTTCAACCTGCTGCTTTCCTTTTCCCAAGTTCTCTTCCAACCTGGGCAACGTGGTTGCTTTGGCCTTGTTCGCACCCCTCTGACTCAAACCACGTATCTTTTGAAGCTGAAGATACCTTAGTAACGAGCCAATATTCCTCCCTTCGCCGAGCAGAAGACTCAGTCAAGCTCTGCTCTTGTTATTAATACTGTCATTATCGATATTATTATTTGGTCACCAACCACTGGCTAGGCCCAGGCAGTGACATGCTCGCAGCTATGCTGGCCCCCATGCCGGCGCTCGCGGACAGAGAGCAGACCTGCCCCTCTGTCCCTGTCAGACCCTGCAGGCCTCCTGAAGCCTCCCGCAGCCAGGCCCAGGAGAAAAGGAGCGAGCCCACGCTGGCCTGGGCTGAGTCATCAAGACTCGGAGGGGAAAGTCTGAAGGCAGGTGACAGGAGCACTGGGGCTTGGAGAGCGAACGGCTCCGACAGAGGCTGGAGGAGAGTCGCTACGTGCTGCGTGTGGGAGACAGAGCCCCCAGGTGACCTGCACACACAGAGGGAGCCAGGGCTCCTCAAACTGACATTTTATTGCTAATTTGAAAAAACTGCTGGTCATCACCAATTCTCTGCTTCATATTTTTAATTGTTTTAAATTGTATGCTCTGTGCCCTGAGGCAATTTGAATACCAAGGGCAGCACTTCATAAAATAAATAGATAATGAGCTGTGTTCACCTCCCTGTGGGGAGGAGATGGTGGAAGCAGGAGCCGAGTGGGAGGAGACACGGAGGAGCCTTCTGAGGGTTTGCAGGCAGGGCCGGGCTCCTGCCAGGACCCTCCTCCCCCTGTTCCCTCTGCAGTGCCACACTGGGCTTCTGAGCACCGGAAGAAGTCAGGAAATTGGAAGCTAGAAAATTGCCGGTGTCATATAGAACCATCTGTGGACTTTGCTGCTGCCCAGGCCAGCCAGGCAGCGCCAGCTTGAGAAATAGGGTACTCAGATGGAGTGTGTCCTTTGTAGAATTCTACAGAACACAGCCCCATACTCAGGGTCATGTGCCCACCACCTAGAACCAGGTGAGCAGGTCATTCCCTCCCCAACCACATAAACAGAATGCGGGAGGTGGTTCTCTGAGAAGAAAGGCAGGGTGATGTTTCCAACAGAAGGGGGAAGGAGCTGCTGGGCCGCAGATGCCCACTGCCGGCAGACTTGACTATTATATTTTCTGGTAGTGAGAGCCAAACCAAAGGTGCCACAGAGCAACCAGATGCTTGGTGGTCTGTGATTCAATCAACACCTTTTTCCCTGGAAAATTCTGCCCAGTAATATGGCTTCGGAAAAATGAAGGTCCTGGTCCATTTTAGGAAGGGAGCCCTACTGTTGCTGAGAAACACAGCAATAAATGATATAGGGAAAGAGAACTCTATTTCCTGACTCATTAAAGCAAGAGAATGTTTCATAAATACCATCTGATGATAAAGTTTTGACAAGGTCATTCACTTAGTAACCACGATTCTGACTCTGCTTCCTATCCCACTTAAGACTCTGCATGATGCCCTGACTGGTGTGGCTCAGTGGGTTGGGCATCATCCTGTGGACCAAAAGGTCACCAGTTCAACTCCAGGTCAGTGCACATGCCTGGGCTGCTGTCCAGGTCCCCAGCTGGGGGTGTGTGTCAGAGGCAACCAATCAATGTTTCTCACACATCAATGTTCTCTTTCTCTTTCTCTTCCCTCCTCTCTAAATATAAATAAATTTTTTTAAAAAAATTTAAGAATCTGCATGAGCCCAGATTTCAGCTGCTGCTAATAGAAGCCATGTTGTCCGCAGGCTGCCTAAAGAGGTTCTGTGCATATGAGGGCAAGTACCTCCTGGGGGCCCCAAGAAACCACAGGTATTTCAGTCTCAGTCACAGCATCATTTCAGCCCAGTTCCACTTCCCTCAGGGGCCTGGCAGACTTTCTGCCACCCCATCCCTACTCCACCTCCTCAACATTTCTTTTACTGTTGTTATCATATTAGAAAAGCTATATCCATATGGCAAAGACATCCCCTAATACTGTCATTAGGTTATGTGAACTTTAAGGAAAAGGACACAAATGAAACTAATGTTACCAGAGGCTAATCGACATAAATAAGAGTTTGGTTCCCACGGCATCTCAACAACATTATAATGAAGTGACATTGAAGGAAATAACGTTATTTTTTTTGAGGACCTGCTGTACTTATTTCAGGCAACTTAAATAAAAGCATGGGGTCCCCATATCCTATTCAACTTTGTTGCAAATCGTCACATTGTTTTCTAGGAATATATGATTATTGTATACAAAATTTTTTAAGTAGCATCTTATTGTTTCAAAACATACACTGGAAATACCTCTCTATGCCTCTGATACCCTTCTATAGCATCAATTTTAATAAATATAAGTTTTTTTATTATACGGATGTACCATACATTATTTACCCAGCCCCCTGTTGTAAACAGCTAGATTGTTTACAAATGTCACTATTATGATATTCTCTGGAGACATTTAAAAGTAAAGGAAGGCACCCCTGGATAATGGGATTACAGTAGGGAGGTACAACGGCCAAAGAGTCAGGGTTGCGATCTGGGGCACAGTGAGAGAGAAGAGTTCCTCTCAGAGAAAGTAGCATGTCTGCCCGACATCATGTAGACCACAGCTGGAATTCCGGAGTTGCTCCGGGCTCCGCTTCCAGCTCAGCGGAGCTTCTGCCATTTGAAGGAACAGAGAAGCCTTCATCCATCTGGGTCCTGTTGTTCACGCGTGGTAGTGATAGGTAGTGTTTCCCAATTCCATGAGAGTTGATTGTATACATTTCAGTTAACTAACTAGATAGTAAATTACCCCAAAACCTACTGGCTTAAAACAACCATCTTATTTGATTTTAATTCTGTGGGTCAGCAATTTGGATGCTTATTCTTTTCTATATGCCATTGGCTGGGGTTAGTCACTTGGCTTTATTTACTTGGTGGCTGAGCTAGCAGGTCTGAGAAGGTCACTTGCACCCTGGCAGGTAGCTCAGTTGGTTAGAGAGTCATCCTCTTATGCCAAGGTTGTGGGTTTGATTCCCAGTCAGGGCACATACAAGAATCAACCAATGAATGCATAAGTAAGTGGGAAGACAATCAATGTTTCCCACTCTCTCTTTCTAAAAAAAAAAAAAATCAATAAATAAATTTTAAAAATTATATTAAAAAAAGAATTACTCACATGTCTGGCATCTCAGTGCTTCTCCACCCAGCCTCTCTCTCTCCACTTGGGTACCTTTGGCTGCCTTAGAGCATGGAAGTCTCAGGGTGGCCAGACTTCTGACATGGCAACTGCTTCCATGGAGGACAAAATTGGAAGATGCTGGTGTCCTAAGGCCCAGCCCTTAGAAGTTACACTGTGTTTCTCCCAATGCATTCCGTTGTCAAAGCCAGTCTCAGGTCAGTCTAGATTCGAAGAATGAAGAATGTCTCTTAATGGATGAGAGACAAAGAATTTGCAGCCATCTTTAACCTACCACAGTAAATATGTTGAAGACAAAAGGGTTGTAGCATTCTTCTGTAATCAAGAAACATGGAACATTATCATGTTGCAAATCGCTAAGTCCCAGGTGTGGACTCAACCAGCCAGAAGAGTTTGCCCTGCCCAGTTCAGAGCAATAAACAAAAGAGGACATTACCCGATGGCATGTGGGAAATGGAATCCCTGGCAGAGCTCACACCTGGTAGACAACAGTCACAATCATCCTGACCTGCAGTCCCCACCCACAGTGCTGGAGAAGGACACCAGGACTTGGACATCTCAGCCCAGCCCTTCCCTCTGCTCAGAGCTTCACTTGCCCCTGGGCTCTGGCAGGGCACCTGCTCCTCCCTTCACAGATTCCTCACTCCTTAAATGTAGGCATTCTTTCCCAAGCCTGGGTTATAGGAGTGTTGAGATCTTTGTGAGAATCTTTCTGCTGAAATTATGAACATTGACTCTGAAAGTGTTAATACACTGCTCCAGATTGGCAAAAGAAAAGAAGGTATAGGTACCCCATGAAAATAATGGATTTCCCACATAAGAGTTAATAATATCACCAGTGTGGCTGGTGTGGCTCACCTGGCTGGAGCATTGTCCCACAGACTGAAAGGCTGCAGGTTTGATTCCTGGTCAGGACACATATCTAGATTGTGGGTTCAATCCTCAGTCAGGGTGCATAAAAGAAGGCAACTAATCAATGTTTCTCTCTTATATCAATGTTTTGCTCTCTCTTCCTCTCTCTCTAAAAGCAATGAAAAAAAATGAACTCGGGTAAGGACAAAAACATTTTTTAAGAGTTAATAGTATCTTTTTACATGGAGCCTTGAAAAATCTAAAATCCCTCTCATGTCCTTGGGACCTAGCTGTCTGAGCGAGTTAGCCAGATGGAGAGATCCTGGCTGTCCCACCAGCGTTACTATGATGACACAAGGAATTTCTCGGTCAGCCCACTCCCATTGGAAAGCAAGTTTTATTGTTTTTTTTACAGGCTTGTCCAGGTACTAGGCATGGCCTGACTTTAATATGAAGTCATTCATTGCCTCATTCCCACTCGAGGGATACAATGTGCTGCTACCTGTACACAGTATTTGTGAAACAGATCCAGTCAGGGGGTTGTATGTGGGCCAATGGGCCACATGATGGGGAGAAAGTTGGATCCTCTACAATCCATACACAACCTTGGGCCCAGCCATAAAGGTCTACATTCTCCATGGAAACATACACACTGTGGCCTCTTCTTTTTTTTTTTTTAAAAAAAAAGGGGGGGAGGCTTAGAATTGGTGTCTTTATTTTCACTCTAAACTGATCGGACCAGGACTGACCAGCTCTTAAATGTTTAAAGTCTCTTTTTCACAGCCCAGCCTGCAGCCTTGTGCCTGTTTTACATATACAACTCGATCTGGCTGATGTTGGTAGATTGAGACATATCATCTTTTCAGAACTGAAAACAACTTCATTTTTTTCTCTTTCCCTATCCTCCTTCCTCTAACCATGAAGCAGTATTCTAAAAGCTGGGGTTAGGAAGATGCCCATTTGCAGGGGTGAGGAGCTTACCCCCAACCCTATTCCTTAGGCCTTTCTTGTTATTATTATCCCAAGACCACCGAGAAGGAATCAAGACATTATTTCACTTGATCAGGATCATTTATAAATAGCAGAGCCCCTTTCAGCTTCACTGCAGCTCATGATGTTGAAATGAGAGAATTAAAAGGAAACGGCTGTTAGAGAAAGTAGGGGAGTGGGTTTTAATGTAGTATAGGGCAAACCTCCCTTCGGAATCTCTTCACGTCATGCCCATTGTGTGAGCATTGGCTTAAGCACTTTAGGACGTGTACATTGGGTCCTTGTACCTGGATACAAGGCTCTGGACTGGCCGGACTAACATGGGGGTGGGGGGGGGCAGTGCTGGGCCTCAAAGTTAGCTCATTTCAACATATGGAGCCTCAATTCTGTGTCCCCCGAGGAAGAAAGCACCTGCTTCTGTGGAGAGATGTGCTGTTCCTGATAGAAATACCCCTTCACCAGGTACCACAGTGTTTGAAAGATTCTAGGAAAGAAGAGGAAAGAGGGGTGTGTGTGTGTGTGTGTGTGTGTGTGTGTGTGTGTGTGTGTGTGTGTGTGAGAGAGAGAGAGAGAGAGAGAGAGACAGACAGACAGACAGAGACAGACAGACAGAGACAGAGACAGAGACAGAGATAAAGTCAGTCCTGGGCTTTCTCACATCATAGGCTGGCTCTTGGCTCTCGCAGAGCTGGGTCAGTACATCCACCCAGGCCACACCCTCTCTTCCCTCAGAAACCTCAGAGGAGTCGTCAAGGGGCCTTCAACTCCCTTCGCTGGTTTAGCCATTGTAATACATGACTTTATCCTGGCTTTCTGCGGCACCCTGAAGGAGTAGCTGCCTCTTCCTCCACACACACACTCACTTACACACACCCTCCTCCTCGTACTCCACAGTTACGGGAGGATGCTCCTGCTCTGTGCAGGGAACTGTGAGGACCTAAATATGAAGCTGAAGCTTCAATGTAGGGAATGAAAATAGTGGGAAGAAAATTCACTCAAAAGGACTTTGAGTCTGCAGAGGAGGCTATTTTTTAATATCTATTTTAAAATCATTTCAGACCTACAGAAAAGTACTTTTTACAGAAAACACAAAATGCACAGAGTTCCCATACACGTTTTACCTCATCTGCTTATCAATTTCTCTCTATGCACGTAAAATTTTTTTTCTGAACTTGTTGAAAATAAGTTGCAGATACAATGTCTTTTTATCTCTAAATATGTGAGCATATATTTCCTTTAAAAAGGACGTCCTTTCATAACACCAAGAAATGATCAAAATCAGGAAATTAATATTGATACAATACTGTTATGTAAACTACACATCTTCCTCAAATTTCATAACAATGTTCTTTATACAAAAGATAAAAAGAAATGTTTGATTCAGAATCCAGTCCAAGATCACACATTGTCTTGTCTCTTTAGGGTCCATCAGTCAGAAGGGTTCTGCAATTCGTGTCTTTCATGACATCGACATTTTTGAAGAGGATCAGCCCGGCATTGCATAGATGGTCCCTCATTTTGGGATTGTCCGAGGTTTCCTCACAATCAGGTTCAGGTGGTGCGCTTTTGACAGCAATACCGCGGAGGAGCTCTTGTGTCCTTCTCAGCTCACCCCGTCAGGCGATGCGCGATGATGCCGTGTCCGGTTTGTCCTTTCCGATGTCAACTTTGACCAGTTAGTTCAGGGCAGGTCTGTCAAGCCTCTCCACTATAAAGTTACTCCTTTTCTCTTAGAAATCAGTAAGTATTTTGTGAGAAAATACTTTAACATCATATAAATACACTGTTTCTCACCAGACTTCTACCCCTGGTTTTACACAGCCATTGATCATTCTTGCCCAAATGAGTTTTTACTGTGGAGGCTGACAGATGGTGATTTCCTAATTCCATCATTTCTTCTTCATTTATTTATTGGAATTTTACTATAAGAAAGGGCCTTTTCTTTTCCTCCGTGAATGTGTTTGTTTGCATCAGTATAAACTTATATTTCTTATTTTTAATGGATTATAAAATGCTACTATAATTTTTTTGAAGATCAGATTGTCCCAGATTTGGCCAGTGGGGGCTTCTTACAACTGTCTTTTTTTTCTTTTTCTTTTTTGTTTTTTAAATCACAGAGACCTGAATCCCATGTGTACAGGCAAAACTATTACATATTTTTTTACCTTTAACTTTTTTCTTTTTAATTAAATTTATTGGAGTGACATTGGTTAATAAAATTATATAGGTTTCAGGTGTACGACTCTGTAATACATCATTTGTTTATTGCATTGCGTGCCCACCACCCAAAGTCAGATCTTCCGTCATCATACACCTGACCCCCTTTACCCTTTACTACTCCCACCCCCCTTCCCTCTGATAACCACCATGCTGCTGTCTGTGTCTGTGAGTTTTCATTTATTTGTTTTTCTTCTCTGTTCATTTGTTGCTTTCAGTTTTATATCCCACATACGAGTGAAGTCATATGGTTCTTGACTTTTTCTGACTCATTTCACTTAGCATAACATTCTCAAGATCTACCCACATTGCTGCAAATGGCAGTATTTCATCTTTTCTTATGGCTGAGCAGTACTCCATTGTACGTATGTGCCACACCTTCTTTATCCAGCCATCTGGCAAAGGGCACTTCGGTTGTTTCCATGTCTTGGCCACCATGAATAATATTGCAATGAACGTGAGGGCACGTATATCTTTGCAAATAAATATTTTCAACATTTTGGGGTAAATATCCAGAAGAGGGGTTACTGGATCATATAATAACTATTTTTTTTCTCCTGGTAACTCTGTACTTAATTTTTTGAGCAACCTCTATACTGTCTTCTATGGTGGCTGTGCCAGTTTACATTCCCACCAGCTGTGAATTAGGGGTTTTTTTTTTCTTTTCTCCACAATCTCTCCAACACTTGTTATTACCTGTCTTGTTGATTATGGTGTGAGGTGGTATCTCATTATAGTTTTGATTTGTATTTCCCAAATAGCTAGTGACGCTGAGCATATTTTCATATATGTGTTGGCCATTTGTATGTCTTCTTGGGAGAAGTGTCTGTTCAGGTGGTCTGCCCATTTTTTAATTGAATTTTTTGTTTGTTTGGTATTGAGTTGTATGAGTTCCTCATATATTTTGGGTATTAACCCCTTGTCTGGAGTTGTTGTTTGCAAATGTCTTCTCCCATTCAGTTGGTTGTCCTTTTGTTTGTTGGCAGTTTCTCTAGCTGTGCAGCAGCTTTTTAGTTGAATATAGTCCATTCATTTATTTTTCAGGCAGGGCTGTTTTTGAGAGAGGATGCTCGGGAACTCTGGTCCAGAACATTCCTCCAAATCATGAAAGTTTAAACAGCATTCAAGAATCTCATTTTTAATATTATAACAAAACACACATTATATGCCAATGAATTTTAGAGTTCCAATAGAATAACAACATTCATTTGCATAGATGTCATTATCTTTCTCTACAGCAGACTCATTTAGCTTGACCCCCAATTGCATCTTCTAGTCCTGACCTGAGGCCAGTCCATTTCACAGAGGACCTACTAAGGAAATAGCAGGGAAGAAAAAAAGAGTCAGAAAGTGAGGGAAGGACAGAGGAAGGTAGAGAGGGAAAAGAAAGAAGGAAGGAGGATCTCCTCTCCTCATCATTCAGACTGGTCTCGTACCTACAACTCCTCAGGTCCCACATGCATTCTGACCCTGCCAGGAAGTCAGCCTTCTGCTGCTGCAGGCATTTGTGCAGTAAGTACACAGCATATTGTGTCAGAAGTCAGGAACAGTCATCTCAAAAAAGTGGCTTTCTGGGTTGTACTCAGGGAACTTAAGTTTCCTCAGCACAGAGTACCAGTCAAAGGGATGGAGGAGAGAAACACTGGGTTTGAGATGCGCCCCAGCCCTCCCCTCCCTGGGACTTGGCACCACAGGCCAGATGTGCTTCTGGCAGGATTGAGTGCTAGGAAAAGCCTGCAATAAATCAGCTCTGTCTTTACTAGCCAGGGGTTGCTATGGGGATAGGAATACACTGTAGGCTTTAAGAGATGTAATTTTCTGTGATTCACTGTTATTTTTAGCCATTTTTCTTCCTGTATTATCTCCCTGTGGCAATTGCCTATTAATGTTGGTCTGCACCAAGGTTGGACTAAATGGTCCACTCTAGAAATGATGAAAACCCTGGAGATCAGTAAGTACAAGAAGGTTATGGCCCTTGGACTTCAGGGTAGCCCAGGAGAACAACTGGGTTGGTTCCAGACAGAGATTAATGTGGGCCATGTCACATACAGAGTCAGAGGGAAACTAGGACCCGGTTTCTGAACAAAGAACTGTAAAAACATCCAATCCTTTTGTTAATTAAGCTCAAGTCTAACTATAGTTTATTATTCTTTCCTTTTCCTTTTTCCTTTCTGTTTTTCTTCCTCCCTTTCATGGTATTCATGTTTCAAAACCTGGAGGAGAGACTGAGAGGAGGTGAAAACTCAATCAGTCTACTTGGCTATTTGTTAGTAGTTATATCAGGATTCTTCCCATTTCAGGCAACAAAAAACTCAACCTCAACTGTTAAAGGAGAACAAGAACTCGCTGTCTCTTCTAACTGAAAAGTGACAGGGTATGAGCTAGGCTCATGCACAGCTGTGTTCAGGAGACCAGATGACATCATTGACATCTGGACTCTTTGTCTCACCAAGTTCTACTGATGTTTTGGTGTTTTGGCTGCAAAAAGATAAAACTCAGCTAATGCAGGCCTCAACAAAGTGTGATTTGTTATTCTCACATAAGAAATCCAGGGATAAGTTTCTTTTTCTCAGATAATAAGTAGCCCAGAATAGGCACAGATAACATGACTATGCAGCAGCTCAGTGATGTTATCAAGAATCCAGACTCTCTTCACTTCTGCTCCACCCTCTTTAGGATCCCAGGAGGACTGCTCCAGTTCCAGGCATCCAAGGCAGAAAGAAGTAGCTGTGTCTGATTCTTTTATCCAGAAAAGCAAATCCTTCCCCTAAGTCCTGACAAATCTCTGCTCCCAGTTAATTAGACACTCCTCAGTGGTTAAGTGACTTGCACATAGCCACTTAACCACTGAGGAGGCTAGGAAATCATGTTTTTAGGTTTTTCTAGACCCTACAGTAGAGGCTGGGTTTGTTTGTTTGTTTATTTATTTTCTTTTCTTCATATAGTGGTCAAAGAGAAGCCATACCCAGGACTATGGGATGATTCTGCCTTTGCATAACTGTGTCTGATTGGTTGCTCCATTTTGTCATTTCCTAGCCAGGAGGGGAGAAAGTAAAAGAGAAGAGCAAGAAGCTTCTTTTTAAGGATGTGACACAGAAATTGCACTCATCAGTTCTACTTCTCCTCTGCTCACATCCCCTCGGCCAGAATCTGGTCACATGATTATAATTAACTGCAAGGGAATCTGGAAAGTGCACAATTTGGGTATCCATTATCTAGCTAAAACTTGGGGAGTTCTGTATCTAAGATGAAGGGTGGGTGGTGTATTGCAGGATAATTAGCAGCCTCCTCCAGAACAGTTATGGGAGAAAGGGTACGAACTGTTGTTGTGTTAGCCAACCAACTATTTCCCTCTGCCTCTGCCTCATTCTTAAGGGGCTCACCTTTATGTAGGTAAGACAGTTTCAGCATCACCAGCCTCACACCCTCCTGGATTCAAGCCCATTAGTAAAAGAGCCCAACATCTGTGCAGCTTTTCTGGCCAGTCTTATTATATCTCCTTGGTTCTGAATGGGTCTCCTGCACATCTGAGTCACTTGCTCCATTAAGTCACCAAGACCCTTCTGGGCCTTAGTTTGCTCATCTGTAAGATGACATGATAATAGAACCTCACTTGACCTACTGACCAATTTCACCTTAACAATGTCATTTTAGGTGCTGGCTGGTGTGGCTCAGTGGATTGAGTACCAACCTGCAAACCAAAAGGTCACAGGTTCAATTCCCAGTCAAGGCACATGCCTGGGTTGTGGGCCAGGTCCCCAGTAGGGGGTGCAAGAGAGGCAACCACACATTGATATTTCTCTCCCTCTCTTTCTCCCTCCCTTCCCCTCTAAAAATAAATAAATAAAATCTTTTTTTAAATGTGATTTTAAAAAAATGTCATTTTAGAAGACAAGACCTCTAAAAATAGGGGAAGAAAAGGTTATTGGATAGGTAGCCTGTATTTCTTCTCATAGTACATTCCAAAGTAAAAATACTTATTCAGCCCTTGCGAGGTACCCGGCACCATGCTAAGCACTTGACATACATTCCATAATTCCCACAGCAACTCCATAGGAAAGCTACTTTCACTATTTTTATTGAACGGGTAAGGATAGTTAGCTCCTTACCTAAGGTCACAGCCAGCACAATGGCAGAGCCGCAAACCCAGGACTAACATTGAACCCCATGCTCTGCTCTCTCTTTTTCTGTAAAAATAAGCAACACCACACATGCATGGAATCATGGAAATCTTGCTGATTGTGGCCAGTCAGGAGAGAGCACTGTGACTCACTCCTTTTGAGTGAGAACCTGCTGCAAGCAATGCAGTGAGCTGACAGCCTCCAGCCACAAGAGCTTCAGGCTCCCTGCAGCGCTCACACTGAGGCAAGCACTTCCCAGCAGCCTGGCCAAGACTTTCTTGGAGCTGTGCTACAGTCTGAGGTTCTTCCTACCCAGCTCTCTTTCCCAGCCTCCCTCCTTTGGCAAGTAGCAGGCTTGCATTGTTGCCTGAAGGCTCTCCTCTTCTCCCCTCCTCCCGCACCCTTTATCCCTCACAGGTGTTCTCCGCAGTACACTTATTGCATACCCAATTCCATCATGGCATCGGTTTCTCGGAGGACCCAAAATGACACACTGCCTTGCCTTACTGCATGGGCTACACCACAGATATGTGTGATTCCAAAGTTTCTTGAATGTCAATGAACATAGTAATTCAAAATTTGGGAGTGGGGATGATTTAATGAGGAGGCTCCTGGCCTGGCACTGAGAAACTGGAGCCTTCTTCTCTAAGCAAGTTTCTGAACAGAGGGGAGAACAATAGCCACAGTGGATCTTAACAGGGCAGAAACCCAGCTGCACGGGGTATGTTGGTGGGAGAGGGTGGGAAGGGGCTAAAACTTGCCTAAAGGAATGCCACCGGGTCGCAGATAGATTTCATTCATTCCAATTCCCCCTCCAGAAGTTTCTAGCACTACAGAGACAAGAAATTGATTCTTTACAGAAAGAGCAAAGACTGCTACTTAACTCAGCCAATGGGAGAAAATGATCAATTGAGCAAAATACACAGGCTTTCGAGACAGGGCTCTCCAGACTGAAGTGGGATTACTTTTGTCACCCCTGGGAACACAGACCATGTGTCACGACTACCCCATCGCACCCCCACTGCCGTCCTCACCAAAAGGCTTAGCCATTGATTGTTAACCAGTCACCAGAGTGGGTGTGGCTTACAAACGTGTTTGATGTGGTCTCCATAGTTAAGTTTCACAAAACTTAAAATTAGTTGACAAGAGCTATTAATTGGGATATTTCACATAAATATATGGAATCTGATTCTCTTGAAAAATCAGAAAACCTGGCCACACCCAGCCACCTACCCACTTCCTACTTCACACAGGGCCGGAATCCCCACAATTTCCACTTTATCGTGCCTGCGGGCACTGAAGTCACTGGCATTCATCAGGCCAGGCACAGCCTGCCCGGGGCAGTAAAACCACTTGACTTGGAACGCTCACACTCAGGTCAGGAGGCCTGGAGAGCGCTAGCTTCAGTTAGCTGTGAGGTTTTTAAGGAACATGAGTTACTAAGCAAATTAGTAGCATATATAGGATTTCAAGAGGGAATGTTTAAAGAAGTAGTTTTCAGACATTTCAGGCACTAATGACAAGCATCATTAGCACATCTGGGAGATTTCTCAGCAGTGACAGCTGGAGAATGGGGGGGCGGGCAGTGGGCAGGCACAAGCAGAGACCCGGGATTGGAAGACATGGGACTTGTGTCCTGCCCTCACCCTTACTAGTGATGTGACCTTCAGCGTTTCCTTCACGCTCGGATCAGGTGCCTGGTGTTGTAACAAGAACAGTAAGAGCTAACATCTGCTGAGTGCTTCTAACCTGCAAAGCAGCCTGCTAAGTGCTATGCGTGCATCTTCTCATTTCACATCAAGCCCAAGGTCAAATGCTAGTGTTATCCCAAAGTACAGGAAGCTGTCGTGATCTAAGTCAGAGAGTGGGTAATTGACAGAGTCAAGGTCTGCAGCCCAGACACTGACCCCAGAGCCCACATATGCTTCTGCTACGCCGGGAGGCTCCTGCCTGCTGTGCAGGGTTGTTGTGAGAATTGCACAAGATGATCTAGGCCAAATGCTCTGTGTAAACTGTAAAGTACTACAGCATTGTTCACTATTAGCACTTGAACCCTACTTCTACGTTTCACTGATGCTTTACCTAAATATCACCAATTCAGTTTGGCCCCTTCCCAATTCATTCAAATTAATGATCGTTTTTTTCTTTTTAAAGAGAGAGTATCAGAGGGAGCCAGAACTCCCAAACTATCATCAGTCCTGTAGTGCCCTCTGCTGACAACCCTCAGGAAAATGCTGAAATTCTAAGGCAGGTGATAACGATTTCCTTAGCTCCCTTCAACAACTGTTCCTACAGTGCCTGCTTTGTTCTGGGCATTGTACTTGCTGCCACACGGCCCAGAGAGAGTAGAAATGGAGGACATGGCAGTCCCTTTCAAGCCTACTCTCTGTGACTTAGGTATAGGAAAAGCAAAACAGAGAAAGCTACAGTCAAAGATGGCTCCACTTCCCATCATGACATCACAAGAGAGCAGGCCAACCTCACATTGTTGTCATTGTCTCCCTCTGAAGGCCACGGTGAACCCCTAAACCATGAGGCAAACTGGACTCCTGCCCAGCGGTGCTCAGGTGAATGTTTAACACCAGCTCTCTGGCAGAGGGAAGCCCTGATTTGTAGTGTTTACCATTTTCCACGGTGTAAATATTCCCATTGTGACCAATTTCAAGCTTCTAACATGATGACTCAGGATGTAATTTCATGAAGATTGTTGAAAATTTAACAACGGGCCTCTTGCAAGCTGGTAGGAGCTGGCCCCAACATACCACTTCTTTTATCTCGAGAAAAAAGTATACCTCCTTTCCAATTGACTGGACTCCAGAATTACTCTAGGGGGTGCACATGTGTGAACAGGAACAGATCAGCCTCACCCCAGCAAGGATGACCCAAACAGAGAATGGAGGGTACCACCTGGAGTGTCCCCTCAGCATCCTCAGGTGGCTCTAGTCCATAGTCCATTTCCCCTCCTTCCTTCCCCCTCTCCCTCTTTCCATCTTTCATTTCTAACCAACTGTGGAAAGAGGGAATGCCCAGAACGTCACGACCCAGTGCTGAAACAGAACTTACTCCACCTCATCTCCAAACTTCCTCCCCATGATCAGGGGTCACAGGCCTGCCTGGGCCCAGAAGCACCACAGCAGCAGAGGGCACCCCCTGGCTCCTGGAGTCGTCCCAGAATCTTTCGATGTGAGGAAGCCGGCCAGCCCTGGACCCTGTGCCTCTCATTTGGTCACACACACAAGGAAGGAGGCTCTGCTCCGGGTCCAGGAAAGAAGGAGAAACGTGTAATGCTGTGCATGACCTGGGGGAGCAGTTCCCAACTATCTCCAACTAGAGAGGTGAGCCGGACAGAGCCAAACCCAGGTGCCCCAAACCCCAAAGGACCGATCTCCTGAGGGCAATTCTCCTAAGTAATTTCTACTTAGCTGAGAAATTTCTGGGGCTGCCAAACAAAGCCAGAAGTATCATGACTCCGGTTATCCAAACAGCAGCTGCCAAACCTCCACCTCTCATGAGGGTAGCGTTTCCCTTGCTTTCTCTCTCCACCTGCCTTCAGATTTCCTTCTGCAGCCTCAGCCCACTCCTCTCAAGATTTTAGTAGCCTGATGAATGGGGAAGCTGCAGTGAGAAGACTGGGTTCTATTCTGACTCAGCTACTTGGAGTTGTGTGCCCTTGAGAAAGCTTCTAAACCTCCTGAGGTATGTGTTCTGCAGCCTAAATAGAAACAATCAGCAGAGACGGTTGTTGAGAAGATTAAATTAGAATGGGTGTGAAAAGGACTTTATAAATTAGAGTGTTATATAAATGTTTAGTTTTCTACCTAAGAGAGGTATTTACAATGTTTTCTTTTTCTCCTTATAAATGGAACCTGCATTCTTCATGGAAATTTTGAAAAAATACACTTGAGCACATAAAAAAAATCAAAGTCACCCAGAGTTAATCACCACACACAGTTGTGTTTTCCCTGGGTTTCTTTTTTCTATGGGTGCACAGACATATAGTTTTGTTACAAGAAAGGATGAGGACACTATACCTATGAGTCAAGCCTACTGGTCTCTCCCTTCACCAACCTGCAGGCTTGAGTGTCCCCTCAGCATCCTCAGGGGGCTCGCTCCTGAGGATGGCATTTCTCTCCCTCTCTGAGTGATAAAGAGGGTGGAGTTAGTTCCCCACTTAAAAAAAAAAAAAAAAAAACTGTGAGAACAAGGCTGGCTGGCCCCATATAAGGAGACCTTGGAGCAGAACCTGTTCTTCCTGACTGGAGCCCTTCAAAGTTTTTACTCTGCAAGCCATTTGGAAGGACCACATGCCCTTATCAATCACCTTGTCTGCCTCTCCTAATTTGTCAAACGCATTCTTAAAAATTAAAACTGGGAAGCTTTCCACTCAGCAAATCACATGTTGCTGCAGCCATGGTGTTCCGATGCTCGTTCTCAGGCCCTGTTCAGTGCAGAACTGAATCTGCTGTTAAGAAATACTTTCAAAAACCTCACACATTGTTTCTGTGGCTGGCCCCTGAATCACCAGAGGAACCCATGTAGAACAGAAGTGCAAATTTATTCCACTGGCTTCTCTCAGTGTCTGACAAAATGTCATCTTTCCATCCATGTTCCCAAGATTTCCCCTCGAGTCAGCCCTCCAACTAGTATGTCTGGACTGTCAAAAACAGCGTGGGTCTCTCCTCCTCTGTGATGATAACAGCTGGCCCTCCACCTGAGTCCCCCTGCCCCCGACTATTCCAATATTCCTGTCCAACACGGGTTAGGGGTAACTTCAGGTCTCCAAACCTTTGTGAGGAGCAGCGGATGCTCACATGACATAAAGTGGCCTGTTGGGAGATGTCCTAAAAGCCAGGTCTGAAATGTCACTTCTGGTGGCAGCATGTACTAGAAGAACTTGTGGCTAAATATTTCCACACCAGATGTGTCAGGCCAGAAGGTGTGAAAACCAGGGCAGGCACCCTCCTTTCACACGCCTGGGACAAGGCCAGCGACTCCTTGCTGCTGCTTCTCTCCAGGTACACAGAAGCACGAGGAGCACAGGTCTCTGCTACTGCAAGAAAGTCTCTGTGACTTCTCTCTCCTAGGAGAATGTTTAGCCCCACCTGAGGACAGGGCTTGTCTTCCTTCTTCAGAGTCCCTCACAGAGTGTGCCAGGTCACTGTGTTTGTGATTAAAAAAAACAAACAACAACAACAAAAAAAACAGCTGGGCCTTGACCTCAGGTTGACCTGGGCTTGAATCCTGGCTGCCCTGCTCCTCAGGAAGTTTGGCCTCAAGCAAGTGCCCCTCCCTCCTGAGCTTGAAGAAGGGGGCTGTGAGTGTGTCCCTAGATTGTTTGTGAAAGAATGTTCGCAATTCCAGAATATTGCTTGGGGCACACTAAGGACTCAGGGAACTGTAACGAGAGAGGAGGGGCTCATGAAGCCGGCCACTCAACACTTGGCTCTGAGCGAAGCTCTGACGGGCCAGACGGAGGGGTCTCACTGCTCTTACTCCCCTGCTGCCAACGTCTCTTTTCACTGCAAGTTCACGGCCTGATTGTTGATCGCAGCCCTTCCAAAGTCAGCACCGACCAGCCAGGACTTTCCTCTCTGGTTGAGCTGAGGCCAACCCTGGAGCCTTCTCCCCGCTCTTAACCTCATCAGGTTTTCCATGTAGGTAAAGAAGGCGTAGGGCCTTCTCCAGCTGAGTTCTGGGGAGAGTACATCACCTTCTTATGATCTGTCTTTGTAGGCTCACTTCCCAGCGCCCAAGGACAGCAGCAATTCACTGGTACCATGGTCCAGGGCTTGGGCGCCTACTTCAAAACAGCCCCTGCTCAATCCCTACCAACATGCACTCACCCCCCACTTCTGGAGCAGAAGTGAATGTAGAGGCAGGAGCCCCCAGGCCTGAGATCATCAGGACAATTTAATTACATCCTTCAGCAGCCACCACCAGAACCCAGGACGGCCCCGATTCTCTCCTCCATAAGGCCCAGGTGTCACTGCCAGTGAGACTGCCCCTGGAAAATCACACACACACCCCCCTACTATCTCCCATCTCCCTGATGGATGCAAAGTCAGATTTTCCATGAAGAAAAGTTTTCAAAAATCACTTCTTCCAAATTCTCCTGAGATGTGACTCAGCCCATGTCACCCTGCCAGCTTCTTAGAGTCCTTCCTAACCCTCAGGAAACCAGACTTCCGCCCCTCCCCCAGCCCTGGGAGCAGCCAAAGGCCTGTGGGGTCAGTAGAACCCCTCCAGGAAATGGCCATCGTGGCCCTCAGGGGCTCACATCTTCCGGGCCAGAGCAAGCATTAAGGCAGAGCCTTTGTCAAAGATCCAGACCTGACAAATGGGAGCCCTGTGGGCCCACTGAGTGAGTGGTAATGAGGGATAAACCCTTGCTGGTTCCCCACCGTAGACAGTCTCCTTCCTGGTGAGCGAGGGCCAGCAGGCCTGTGCATGGGAAAGCAGCAGAACTGAGAGAAGCAGCTTCTGACTGCAAAACTGAAAGGAACCAAAAGCCAGAGAGCTCAGATGACTTGTAGGGGCTGGTCCGGGCGGCCACAGCCAATGCTTTCAGCTCAGAGGAGATGGTGGAGAGGGTGTGGAGACCAGAAAAGGAAGCAGCCCTTTTGTTCCTCTGGCCTCCAAAGCCATAGCTGCTGCTGCCCTCCTGGCCCACCAGAAGGAGGAAGTCAACTGCTACATCTGTTTCAAATGCTTCCGAGACCCAGTCATCACCGAGTGTGGCCGCAGCTCTGCCAGGCCTTCCTCTCCCACTGTTGGGAGGGGGCCTTGCCCTTTCTGCCATCTTGTCCCCAGTGCCACCAGAGCCTTCAGGCCAAGAGCTTCCAGCCAGCTGGCAGCTGGATGTCACCAGGCTGCTGCTGGAGCTGGAGGAGGCAGAGTCCTTACACCCCCAGGGCTGTCAGCAGCACCTGGAGGGCACAGGTAAGGAGGCAGCCCCTGCTCTGCGGGTTTTGCTTGGGCCAGCTGAACAAAGCGAGGATTCCTGCTCGCATGGCCAGTGGTGGTTTGGAGGACAGGGATGCAGAAGGGGGTTTCAGCTGGAGACAGGTGGAGAGAGAGGGAGGGAAGGGAATCTGACAAGCAATGCCTACTTTTAGGAGACTGGACTATCCCCCCAGTATAAACCACCAGAACATGTCCACAGAGTTACCAGTAAAAGCTTTACAGGGAAAAGTCAGTTTTTCAAGTGACCTAGCAGTTAGAGTCAAGGATCTGGAGTTAGTCATACAGATTCAAATCCATGCTCTGCCTCTTCCCCTAGGAGTCACCTTGGATTAGTATCTAAAACTTCCCTAAACTTCCATCTCTGCATCTATAAAGTGAGAGTTCCTACCTCTTAGGGTTGTTGTAAGGACTCAGAGAGGCGATATTTATACAGCATTTAGCACAGTGCCTGGCACATAGTAAACTGTTAATCATTGCTACTCTTATTGTTCATTTCTATCGTCATTAGGGGCGGATGAGCATCTGAGTTAACAGAGCCCAGTTCCCCAACACCAGCCCTTATGGAAGAGGCATCTCTAGTCCTAGGACAACTAAGATCCAGAAAACCAAGATTGAGAACTCCCCATGGCAGGGTGCTAAAGGTTTCGCCTGCCAAGTTCGGTGGACACAGCTCGATCTGAGAAGTTGGTGGCCAGACCCACTGGGAAACCAGACCCTGTTCAGACCCAAGACGGCCCTCCTGGTCCTCCTACCAACACAACATACTCTGTTGTGACAAAAGCAGACCATTTGATTTTCCTATTTCTTGTTTCCTTTTTTTATGGTAAATTTTCTCTGCCTCCCTCTCAGATGGGGTCTGCAAGGACTGGGACACATGAATTCACAGGACGGGCCAGCAGAAGCAGGAGGAGCATTACACAACATGGCCCGGTTTCCCAGACCTGCTCGTGGCTGTAACTTAGGCTACAGGCCCTCCCGCTCCTCCCAGAAGAGGCACAGAAGGTGTGAGGATGCACCTCACAGTCTGAGGGCTTGCCGATAGCGTCAGGTCACAGACCCAGCACTGGTGGGGCGTGAGGCTCCCTTTTAGCTCAGTTTTCAGAGAGTGACCTTTCTATCTTCAAACCAGGACAGAATCACAGGTGCAATGCATCAGCGAGGAGCCCCTAACTCCACAACATGAGTTTAGAGGTGCTGCAAAGTCTGCCCCCTGAATCTCGCTGCCACACCCCTGATCCAACACCTTGACCAGGAAGGTCATTCTTTGGGTCACAAGGATGGCAAATAGGTTTAATTGCAACTCCAAATTTTTGAGAGCAGATTTTTTTTTTCCCCTGAAAGGTTCTGAGGCCTTTTCTGAGCTCAGCAGGAGGACATTTGAATCAGTTAGCAAGTGTCTGTCATGGGCACTGGAAAAGAAGTGCCAATAGTTTGCTGTAGGTTGTTATCCTTGAAAAAAAAAATTTTTTTACATTTATAGTGCAACTGTATGTCCAGGAGAGAACACATGGACCTGTTATGGCCAGTGACCGTGTTGGCAGAGTCCTGAAGGCATAGGAGTCGAGACACGGACTTTCTGATGAAGGGGTTTGAACATGGTGTGGTGCCAGAGACCTGGTGTGGGCAGTTGAGGAGGATAAGCCCAGATGGAAGTGCAGATGGGAAGTTGAGATGGCCTTGGAGCAGCCCCAGGCCTTGGGTTTCTGGGAAAGGAACCAAAATGGAAGTAGCAGCCTCCAAATAGGTCGCCAAGCAAATTCTAATGCAGCACCATATTTTCTGCCTCCGAGCTCTACCCTCTTGCCAGTGTCAGGCACTCCCATCCCCTCTCTCCAAAGCGGAGCAGCTAGGACTCTGCCTCCCGTGAAAGCAGCATCATGTGCCTTCCATCCTCCAGCTCCAAGCCTGGTGCCTTCACACACACTATCCACATCTAACCCAATCCTAAGTGGTAGGAGTTTCCAAAATCTCCAATATTATATGTTATTATACCTTTATTTTTAAAATGCCATGTGCTTACAATTTTTTTAAATTAAATAGTACAGAAGGATTTAACATAAAGAGTACTCTCCAGGCCCTGGTACCACTTTCCAGAGACAACTACTCTGAAAAGTCTCTTACAGGATAGCCAGGTTTGTAGTGACACTACTCACAATAGCCAAAAGGTGGAGGCGACCCAGGTATCCATCACAGATGAATAGATTAACAAAGTATGGGACTTCTGGCCAAGATGGAGGCATAGGTGGACACACTGTGCCTCCTCGCACAACCAAAATTAAGGACAACAAAGATTTAAAAACAAGAAAACAAACAGAACTGACAGAAAATTGAACTGTACGGAAGTCCAACCACCATTCATCCAGACCAGTAAGAGGGGTAGAGTCGCGGCAGGAAAAAGTGGAGGTTGGTGGACCCGGGCAAGCAGGCACCAGCTGACAGATCCCAGGCATACAGGCAGTAGCTAGCAGACCCTGGGCATGGGGTGGCAACAGTGCAGACCCAGTGAGGCCGCGCAAGGCAGCAGGTGGTCCCACATTCTCACACAGATAATCCAGACAAAGGGGAAGTGGTGGAAGGGACTGGAATCCGAGAGAGAGCAGAGCAAGTCCCATTGTTCTATCTTGGACCGCGCCCCCACATATAGCATCACAACCCTGCAACTGGGCTGCCCTGCCCTGGTGAACATCTAAAGCTCCACCCCTCACTATGTAACAGCCCCAACCAGACCAAAAAAAAAAAAAGGTTCAGACGAGAGAAAAAAATCAAAGCCCCAGAGCCAATTCATCTAAGCGACCAAGAGATAGCCAACTTATCAGATGCACAGTTCAAAGCCCTGGTGATCAGGATGCTCACAGACTTGATTGATTTTGCTCATAAATTAGATGAACAAATGAAGGCTACAATAAGTGAAATGAAGGAAAATGCACAGGGAACCAATAGAGATGGGAGGAAAACTGGGACTCAAATCAATGGAGTGGACCAGAAGGAAGAAACAAACAACCAAACAGAAAACAAGGAAGAAACAAGAATTCAAAAAAATGAGGAGAGGCTTAGGAACCTCCAGGACATCTTTAAACATCCCAACATCCAAATTATAGGGGTACCAACAGGGGAAGAAGAAGAGCAACAAGTGGAAAACTTATTTGAACAAATAATAAAGGAGAACTTCCCCAATCTGGCAAAGGAAATAGTCTTCCAGGAAGTCCAAGAAGCTCAGAGAGTCCCAAAGAAGGTGGACCTAAGGAGGAACACACCAATGCACATCAGAATTACATTAGCCAAGATTAAAATGAAGGAGAGAATTCTAGAAGCAGCATGAGATAAGGGCACAGTCACCTACAAAGGAGTTCCCATTAGACTGTCAGCTGATTTCTCAAAAGAGACCTTCCAGGCAAGAAGGGGCTGGGAAGAAGTATTCCAAGTCATGAAAGGCAAGGACCTACATCCAAAATTGCTCTATCCATCGAAGCTGTCATTTAGAATGGAAGGGAAGGTAAAGTGCTTCTCAGATAAGGTCAAGTTTAAGGAATTCATCATCACCATGCCCTTATTATATGAAATGTCAAAGGGACTTACCTAAGAAAAAGAAGATAAAAAATATGTATAGTAAAAAGACAGCAAACTCACAGGTATTAACAACCAGACCTAAAACAAAAGCAAAGTAAGCAAACAAATAGAACAGGAGCAGAAACACAGAAATGGAGATCACATGGAGGGTTAGCAACAGGGGAATGGGAGGAGGAGAGAGGGGGAAAGGTATGGAGAACAAGTAGCATAGATGGTGGGTAGAAAATAGACAGGGGGAGGGCAAGAATAGTGTGGGAAATGTAGAAGCTAAAGAACTTATGACACATGGACATGAACTAAAGGGGGGGAATGTGGGTGGGAGGGGTGTGCAGGGTGGAGGGGAATGATGGGGGAGAAATGGGACAACTGTAATAGCATAATCAATAAAATATAATTAAAAAAAAACAAAGTATGGCCTAAATGTACCATAGAATATTATTTGTCCGTAAAACAGAATGAAATGTTGACACAGTCTATAACATGGATGAACCTCGAGGACAGTATACTATGTAAAATAAGCCAGACACAAAAGAACAAATAGTGTTTGCTAGCACTTTATGAGGTGCCAGGAGTAGGCAAATCCGTAGAGACAGAAAGGAGAAAGGTGGTTGCCAGAAGCTGGGGGGTGGGAGGGAGAGGGCAATGGGGAGTTGCGTTTAATGGGCATATTCCGCTTGGTGCAATGCAAAAGCACTGGAGATGAATAGTAGTGATGGTTACACAGCATTGGAAATGCGCTGTCATTTAGCTGTGCACTTAAACTGGTTAAAATAGTACACATTATGCTATGTTATGTATATTTTACCACAATTTAAAATGACAAGAGTCTGATACACACTGTTCCACAAGGAAAT
>PVKU01007104.1:0-92832 GCA_004027475.1 Anoura caudifer
GAACCCCCTTCCACCCTTTCCCGCTGCCCCCCCCACCCCACGGTAACCACCGCACTGCTGTCAGGTTTTTGTTGGTGTGTCTCGTTCGTTCATGTGTTGCTTTCAGCTGCGTGAAGTCACACGGTTCTTGACCTTTTCCGTGTGATTTAAGTCACTTACCGTGATATTCTCAGCACCCCTCCCTGTCGTCGCAAAGGGCCTATTTCACCGTCGGTTAACACCGCGGGCGACACTGGAGTGCCACGTGAAGAAACCGAAGCTGGAGGCTTTGTCCCCGTGCACGAAAACTACCGTAAGGTAGATCGAAGGCCTGATTATACCACCTCAAACAATACGTTCCGGAGACGGGAACACGGGTGCCAAACTTACGGACCTTGGTCTTCGAGGGGATCTTATAAATAGGACCCCAAAGGCCAGGGAAGTGAAAGCGAAACTAAAGGAATGGGTCCGAGAAGCTGCCGCCCGGGGAGGAAGCTGTCACCCAAACACAAGGGCACCGACCAAGTGGGAGAAGGTGCTTGCAGACGACAGCTGGGACAAGGGGTAAATACCCAAAATATGTAAGAACAAACAACCCAATTAAACGTGGGCAGAAGGCCCCTGGAAGCCCCTCTCCCAAGAAGACGCACAAACAGCCAACAGGTAGATGAAAAGATGCTCAACTTCGCTGGCCCCAGGGAACAGCAAGTGCAGGCCACAGTGGGGCACCACCCCGCAGCTGTCCGTCGGAGTGGCCGTCCGTCACCCGCACACAGGGGATGCAGCGAGTGCGGGAGAGGCTGTGGAGAGAAAGGTCCCTCGTTCGCTGCTGCTGGGAACGCGGACCGGTGCGGCCTCTGCGGCGGAAAACCGTACGGAGGCCCCTCAGGAATTCAGAAGAGAGCTTCTGCAGGACCCAGCCGCCCCTCCCGAGAACGTCTACGTGAACCACTTGAAAACATCTATTCGCCAAGAAGTACGCTCCCCTACGTTTGATGCCGCGTTACCCACGGTGTCCGAGACCTGGAAACAGGCCCCGTGTCTCTGGACAGAGGACTGGGTAAAGAAGAGAGGGGTGCCACTCGCCACCGGAGAGACGAGCTACTGTTCGACCGTTTTCACAGCTCTCCCCTTAGGACGGCCTCCCCGGTGGGCCAAGCCTCCCAGGGTACCCAGGAGCCCCGGCTCCCTGGACTTCCTTCAATTCCCCGACCCCTGCAGCGTGGGCTGACGTCGGGAAGGGTGAGAGGGCTCCAGGCACCGACGCCAAAGAAAAGGGGCCGCTGGGTTTCTGGGGGCCCTGCCCTCCCCGAGGCAGCAAGTGCACCCCCCCGGGATGGACCATCCGGGGGTGAGGCTGTGAGCCCGGTCCTCACAGACCGTCCGTAAGGTCGTTTCCTCCCCTTCGCGTCCCCCTGGGCTGGGCTGGGCCGAGGTCCCGGATCGGGCAGGGCAGGAGGCCTGGCCACAGAGAAGTTCACTTGCTCCCCTCCCCCCTGGGGGTCCTAACCCTGACCCATCCCTGAGCGCCCCGGGGGGCCTGCCTCCCGGCCGCATTCCCAGCTGCTGCAGGCCAGTGGCACAAGCCCAGATGTGAGATTGTTGATGCTTCTCCGTTTCTGTGTGGAATGTGGGTCTGAGACCCTTCGCTTCAGCGACCTACGCTGTCATCCGTACGTATCTTGTGTCACCAGACAGGCCTCTGCTCCGTCCTTGCGATGGAAAAGCAGGCCCGCCGTGAGCACACCGCGTCTGTGGGGGACCACAGAGCAGGCACCGGAGGCCCTCTCTGAAGTGCGGCACTGGAATCCAACGCCTTATTTAGGTTCAGCGGAGTCGGGGGCGACGAGCCAGTCAGAATACAGAGTCTGCACCGTGGCCCTTCCCGCCCACACCCCGGGCCCAACAGCTCCACAAGGTCAGGAAATCTCCGGTCCCATGCCCAGCAGCCTTTTCCCTCCACGTGGCCCTGAGGGTGGCGCGTCTGGGTCACCGGTTCCTCTCTTCCCCATCAGGCACCACCAGCCGCACGAGGCCTGGCTCATGCGAGAATAACCACCTTAGGAAAGGGGCCCGGCCTCTTGCCTCCCCTGATGTCTCTTTCAGAGACCAGAGAAAGAAACAGAATACCCCGACCACTCTACGGCAGCCAAAGCGAGAATGCCTTCAAGGGCTTAGAGCCAGAAGAAAAACATGCATGTTCCCCTTACGTTCAGAAACATGCGAGGTAGATCTGCCGTCCCTGGGGACTCGGCCCGAGGAGCGGGGCCCCGGCGCGCTGGCTCGTGCCTGAGGTGCGGCTGCATCTACGAGACTGTCCGTCTGCTCCGAGGCCAGACCGCAGCCAGACCCAAGGAGAAGGTGAGGCAGATTCCAGCGTGTGTGTTGCGTGGCCCTCAGACCCACTCTTCTGTCCATGGGATTTTCCCTAAAAGCCCACCTGCACACAGGCAGCCTCCGCCCTTGACCCTGGGGCACGCTGGAGCTGGCGCTAGTGAGCTCTCCAGAGCCGCCTGTTAAATTTCCAGGAATCTCGTGAGCTGGTTTTTAAACACAGCTGTTAATTAAATATTAAGCTTACAGTTAATATGTACTACAGACTTATCATTAATAAATGAAATAAAACGTATTACCTTCTTAAAAACATGATTTATTTTTCCCCAATAAGCAAATCACCCTCTCATGACTGTGTTACGCTCTCCCACTGTCTATGCTCTTGAGGTGACTTGCCGATTTTATTTGTGTGGTGACAACCCCCCACCCCGGGGTGCGGCGTGGTAGCGGCCTTTACACGGCGGAAACGGGCAGGCACCACAGGTCAGGGCTTGCCCCCGCGGACAACCGGGGGTCCGGTCCACGCCGCGCCCTGCTGCCCACACCCGCAGATCTGCACTTTTCATGTGAGTTGCCCTTGGGACGTCCTGAGAAACTCCGCCTCTTCACTCATATTACGCAGGGACGCGGTGGTCCACCAACCCACGTTCGTCAGCCACCATTCAGCCACCCCTGTGTGTGGGAAGGCAGAGTCTCGTCTTTTTATTTTTTCCCTAAACAGGTTCGGCCGGGAACAGCACTACCCCATGTAATGGGCTCGCTCCGCATCTGCAATTATTAACGCCGGGCGGAGGTCATGTGTTCCTTGGCAAGGCTCGCCGGCCCACGTGTAAACCGCCGTAAAGTGCTTTCGGCTCCGCAGGGCCGGCTGACGTTTCCAATTTGGCCAGGGCAGGGCTGGGGCTGGGTTTACACAGGGCTCTTTTCAAACCACGAAGTCCGGCTGCGCAGGCATGAACGAACGAAGCTGGGTGCACTCCAGGACGCCGTCGCCAGGGGAAGCTGGCCCTCCCTCGCGGCCTGGCACGCCAGCAAATCCGTGCTGGTCACCCTTTTACGGCCAGTTAGGAGGGTGCTGGACTTGACTCGTCCCGGGGGATGCCGCAGTCCCCGGGCCGAGCCGGGGGGCCGGACAATTCCTCGCAGCCCCTCCTGGAGACGGAGGCACATTAGCTGCCACCACGATAAAGCTTTGCAGTTTCTCCGATTAGTTCAAAGAAGCAACATGGCCCCCCCAGTGGTGAAACAGGGCCCACAGGCCAGAAGTGCAAACTTCACAGGCTCGACATTCGCGGCGTAGTCTGTGGGGACCCCGCCCCCTGTGCTGGCGCCGTCCTCGGAGTCTCGGCGGGTGGCGGCACCACACCCCCTCTCCCGGGGACCCCGGGACAGCTGGAGCCCCTTGGCTTGGACACCTCCTCTGGCCCGAGGGCTGCTGTGTGGGGCCAGCCCCCCCCCTTCCCTGGAAGACACTTCGGAGCCATTTAACCAAGAGGCTCATCACAATTCAGCTTTTATTACCGAATAGAAAACCAAACAAAAGAATGACGGCAGACAGGAAGCCAAAACGTATGAGTGACGATGACGGCTGTGACGAACGCAGATTTCTCCATTGAAATGTTTGAAGATGAGTCAACGTGAATGACACGCAGTTCAGCTCTGTGTATTTTATACCCAGAGATGCAGCCACAGGATAAAAGTCAAGAGTCAGTCACACACAAACCAGGAAAGCCGATGTGGCACACTGTTCATAGCAGAGAAAGAAGAATTTGAGGCAGAAATATTGAAAGAGGGCCCCAAAAGTGCATATTTGACTTCGATGAAAATTGAAACGGTCTAAGAAGGAATGGCTGTCATCAGTCCGTCAACGGACAGCAGCACGGAGCAAACCGTGTCAAGGAAAAATAACTCCGACTAAGCACGGAATTAATGAAACCGTGGTCGTAGAAGGAGGATTTAGTCTGCTTTCTCCGGCTTGGAAAATAAAACAGAAAGAGAAGTGTGAGCCTGGGAAGATTTAAAGGACACGATTCGTAAGGTTAATTGCATGCAAATGCCTCGCCACCACACATCTCCACACATCTGCACCTGGGGCTGGTGCTTTCTAGTTATCCTGTGCACATGTGTGTGAGAGTGTGCAAAGAGGCACACACACTCACATTTTATCTTGACAATAAAGATTTTACCTTTACTCGACTCTCCATTAAACGTGTACAAAATTATCTGCACAGCAGGGCATTCACAAAGTCCTGGGTGAAAATTTAAATCAACTTCCACAAGTTTCAAAATGCAGAACTCTCACAAGCCAAAGTTTGTTAACATCAGAAACAAGTAACAAAAGAATAGTGAAAGAATCAAATCACCTTCAAGCTTTAAAAATAACTCAGAATTAATTAAGAGATGTAACTACTTTAAAGAGAAGACAAATGTGTGGATTTGCTGAAAACGTTATTTTAACTTAGGAAATTAAAAGGAACTAGCTAGGAAACTTGAAAAATTGAGGAATGTGCCAGGCAAATAGACAAGCATCAATAACTCTTCTGAATATCAGCAACAACCACCGAGAAGGTGTCTAGGAATACACAGCACTCTCACGTTAGAAAGCAAATCCAGACAAAAAGGAAATTTCGGATCACATCTCTGTGGAAGGTAACTGCGCCGCAGGAGGAGAGTCTCACGCGGTTTCCAAAAGGACGTACCTCCTGCGCCTGGTTGGGAAGATCGTAGGTGATACGGTGGCCGAGTCCCATCCCTACCACAGTGCCAGAGGGACGTTCATCTAACTTGAGGAAAGTTGTTCTGAAAAGCACCTGGAAGACTAAACCGCAAGGAACATCTTCAGGCTGTACTGGAACTTCCCGTCGGCGCAGCCGGCGGGAGTGTCCAAGAAAAGCGGGAAGATGCCCTGGGATGGGAGAAACGGAACTACGGGTTCTGGGCCGGACGGAACGGGCTGGTGAATACGTCACCGTGTGCATCGGCGGCCCGAAAGGGCTCAGGTTGATTAGTAAATCACTAAGAGACTTTAGAAGTTTTTCCAGGCAGAAACTTACTGTAAAAAAGTCATCCTAGATGGTCTCGTTAAACGAAACCTGAAAATTGTACAAGGATCGTTTGCAGTGTAACGAAAATTTGAGTGCATGGAAATAAACACCGCCCGCAAACCAGGCACGACTTCTCTGTCAGAAACGGTAAAACTTGTTAAACGAGGCGGGCAATGAGGGAAACAATGAAGGCACGTTCGTTGGTGAACCGGAAGATGCCGCCGCCTGGAGGTTTCAGCTCCTGAAGTTGACTGGGGGCCCTCGGTGGGAGGGCGGCGGTTGGGAGGGGGTCTACCCCGCGGCCTGGCTGCGAAGCCGATTTAAGGTTCAGAAGGAAACCCAAAGTGCTCGTCCTAAACCAGGAGAACACGAGGGAAGAAACGCTTCCCCAGAAGTTGGGTATTGTTATAATGCCGTGCGAAAGAAGGCAGGGAGTATCGGCAAAGTGACACCGGATGGTCCGGTGGAACCGGACCCAGAGGCCCGAAGCCAGCCTGCACTCATGCGGCCATTGATTTACGTCAAATGGAAAAACCACGGGAAAGGCGGGGCCTCCAGAAACAACGCTGGGGACAGGGGCCACCCACCCCCACCGAACGAAACTCAGCCGGGTCACCACTTCGCCCTGCGCACAAAACGCCATGCCGGGGGGTTACAGACGCAGGCGCCAAAGGCCGAAGAGGGTTTGAAAGACTTTGTGGAAAAACATCACGATTTCTGGGCAGCAAAGGGTTTCTCAAAGGGGACGCAGAGCACACGGAAAAAGGCCTAGAGGGTGACATCCGAATACATTACAGATAAGAGGGTCTACCTGTCAACACTCCATCGAGCAAAGGAAAACAGCAGCCCCTCCACGGGAGTTGTTTGCGACGGTCTTGCCATCGACAGACTCGGGCCTGCAGCCCCAGAGCCACCCTGCAAAGCCACCAGGAGGGAGGGACGGACGGAGGACCCAGGGAGACGGGCCGGGGGTGAACCGCGCTTCGCAGATGAGGGGCGCCACGGGCGCAGAAACCCGTGAAGAGCGCTCCACGTTAGTGGTCGGCAGGGAGTGTGCCCGTCGGCAGCGCCACGCCCACGGAAAGGACACGGCTGAGTCCTGGTGAGAACACGGTGCAGTGGGAATCCTCACGCCCTGCTGCTGGGACCGTGAGTCAGCTTGAAATGCTGCAGGACATGCACATGCGTGTTGTGTGCTTGTGTGTGTTCAAGAAAACACGCATGCCACATCCCAGAAAACGTGAACAAGACCGCACGGCGGCATTATCCACGAGAGCCTCACACCGGAAGCAATCCAAGCTTTCAGCAACCGTGACACACAGACACGCATGTCCAGGAGCGATTCCGGGAAACCCCCGTGGAACGGGAGTGATGGAGCTAAAGCTGTACAGCAAGACACGCCTGTGTCTCAAAGCCAAAGCACCGGACAAAAGAAGCCGCACACGAAAGGGCATGGAAGTTCGTTTTAGCTGAATGTGTCGGGGTGGCAAATTGGTAAATACAAGTATGCGGACTTCAGGGGTGCAGCTCGGTAAGACACCGCCTGCGTGTCCCCCACCGGAAGTCGTGTCTCGCCATCACCATCTGTCTCCCTTCACCCTCTTCTGCCCAGAGTCCACGTGTAGGCACATTCATTTCTGTGAAGTTCGAAAATGAGCAAAGCTCACTTCGGGGCTCTGGGATGCACGCCGAGTCGGGATGAGAAAGACAAGCAGGTCTGCGCTCGCCCTACGCGCCGGCCAGGCTTCCCCTGGGGGGCAGCGCGCAGGCACCCAGGCCACCCGGGCCTCCCCCCCCGCGGCTCTGTTCCTGCAGCCGGGGTGGCAGCCCCAGGGATGCTCATTTGGTCATAATTTGTTAAGTTCCACATTTGTGTTTCATGCACTTTTTAGTATGTGTTATATTTGATAATAAAAGTGTCCTAACCATGGGTATTTTTTTTAAAAAAAACCTAAGTTCGTCCCAATGAGCCAGCACATGCCTTCCCGTCTACAGGTGTGCGGAATGAGCTGCAGCCATGAACCTGGGGCCCAGGAACAGTGGGCTCAGGGTGGTCTCTCTCAGGGGCCCCCCAGATGCTGAGGTTCATAAGAGGTGACACGGGAGTGTTTGTGAATCGGTGAGGGATAAACCGGTTATTTAATAAACGGAGCTGGCGTGACCGGCTGGCCACACGGAAAAACTGTTGACGTAAACACCCCTCTGCTGCCAGACACTGGAGCCGACGCTGGCCCAAGTGCTAAGTTATCACAGAAATCAAATACCTCAGGACAGGGCTGGACCTTTGGGTGTATGAGGGCTTTCTAACTAAAAACACAAAGGAGAAGACAATGTAATAAGAACATCGACATAGTAACCATTTACGATTTTAAAACTCCTGATGTCAAAAGTTTCTGAGGTGGCTGTGAAACAGGTCAGACTCGTGAGCGATCAGACAATTCAGGTGAGAACACGAAGATCCCATCTGTGACCATGGCTCACAACCGACAGGGATGGAAAACCGCTTGTCTGTACACGCCTGCAAGGGGGCCGGCGGCGGGGTGAGCTTCCCGCCCTGCGGACCGAACGTCCGTCGGGGACAGCAGTCGGCCCGGGGGCCCCGAGAACCGTAAACCCGTGTCCCCTCATTTCCCCCAGGAACTCTCGGCCTGGACGTCCGTCGGAGGAAGTGATGGGAAACGTGGACAGAGATTCACGCGCCGACAGGGGGCGGGCTGTGTTGTTTGGCAATAGCAGAACACCTCGGGGTGTGACCGGCAGGCGGTAAGGGGCGCGACCTCGACGCTGCTCCTTGCTGGGACTCCCTCTGAATCCCGGAATCCCGCTCGTGAAGAGATGCCAGTACCTTGGGAAAACTCACGAGCTGTGGGCGGGGGCGGATGCAGGGCCGCAGAGGCCCGAACGCTGCACCGCGAGGGGCCTCCTTCGGAGAGCGGATTCGGCGCCACCCAAGTCAGAGGGAGCCCCACGCACGCAGGTCAGGGCCCGGGGGCTCAGGCCCATTTGCTTCCTAGAACTCATCTGAGTATCGGATTAAGAGCCGTTATGCAACAACACCAAAATGTGCATCTAATTAACAAGGGGCTGGAGCAAAGATGCTAAATTTGGGTCCTGGAATCAGGAGGGGTGTATAGTGGCTTCTCTCTGTGATCTGCTATTTAAAAAAAAAAAAATCGAAGCCCATTTTAAGGGAGGAAGTAAAATGGGGAAGCAGAGCGCAGTGGGGAGTTCCAGGCAGAGAAGACAGGAAGAGCCCAGGCAGGGGGCGCTGGGCTGGCTCAGGCGCAGAGTCCGCGGGGGCGTCCTGGGGGTGTCCACCACGGAGAGAGCAGCTGGTGGGGCCACGGGGGGGTGGGCGTGGGGCTTCCACCGCCCCAGCAAAGGCATGTCCAGGGGCTGTGGGGGCTGGGGAATGGCCTGCGTCCCCGCCAACTCACCTGTGGTGCTTCTTCCCTCCCATCGCTCGAGAGTTGGACTGTTTTCGAGTAAGACACTCTGTGGACTATGGACACAGGGAGGACTCGGTCGCCCGTAACCTTTCCTGAAAGTTTGGCGAATTTCCAGCTCCGGCTCTTCCCCGGATGGAGGAATCCTTGTCCGCCTGACATCTCAGTAGGATGGGGCGGCCCACCCGGGAAAGCGAGTTGAAGGGGGCAACAGGGGGACCATTCCCTCTCATTGGAGGGTGGCCCAAGGAGCCCTGGGTGGGACCCAACCAAGGAGGACCTCTGAGAGAAGGTGGGAGGGCACGGGGCAGGGTTCTGGGTGGGGGAGGGACCCACCAGACACCAGCACACCTGTCACCACGTGGCACCTGCGGATCTTCCGGGGGGACGTTGGGTCCTTCTCCTGTTTCTGTCCGGGGCTCCGGTCCTCGCCCCACCCCTGAGCAAAGTCTGCCCCGGAGGAGGGGGGCCTGAGGGAGGGGGAGGAGGAAGGTAAAAGGAAAGGCACAAACAGGCAGTCGCCCCAGCAGAGAAGATGAGCAACATGCGTATTTTAATTCGCCCAGTGGCTGAGGTACTAATTAGAGATCCAATCCCGGAAGTGCTCCTGCCCGCCCACCCCGCACCTGGGCAGGTGTCGGGGTGGGGGGGGAGGTTCCTGGTGCCGGGGGCTCTGCTTGTGCAGGGACAGGGGCTGCCTCGCCCTTCTCCACGAAACTCGGGGTCCTTAGAAGTTCTGCAAGGTGTTCCTGATCCTAAAATTCTGAAACCATCAAAGAAGCCTTGGGCGGGCGCCCACCCACCTTCCTCCCAGGGCTCACTTTGGGCACTGGAGACGCCGACGGGGGGTGCAGGGAGCGAGAAGAAAGGCACCGTTTTCAGGGAAATAAACCTTTCTCCCCATCACTTACCCCAAAGAAATCTAATTATTTTTACCCCACTGTAATCTTTACTATCCAAAAGGTAGAATAGGAAAAATTATTAATTTTATTAGCAAAATTTACTAGATTAATATGACTGAGAATGCCACATAAAACGTTAGCATTAAATATTAAAATATATTAATAAAGTACTACATTATTACAGCCTAATATTTAATATAACACGTTAATGGGGGGGTTGTATCAGTTTAAATAGAAAAGAGAAAACTGAAGGAAACTGAAGGCCATGGTGATCTTTACAAGGCAGGGGACAATAGCCACCAACTTGAGACACAGCTCCAAGGAAATCAGAGGCATCTCCCCCAGGGAGGTCCCCGCAGACACAGGTGGCACCTGGTGGGGGTTCACAGAATAGCTGTGACAGCAAGGGACAGGAAAGCCCCCGGGACCAGCGACCATGGGGAGCCAGTGCTGCCCCAGCCTGGAGGGCTGCCCAGGGTGTGGCTGCAGGAGAAGACCCGGGGAAGTGCGTGCGGAGCAGTCGCCGCTCGGCGCACAGCCTCTCGGGAGAGTGCCAAGAGCATCCGCATTGTCACCGGGCCTCTGCCTGAGCAACAGCTGGCCCTCCTGTTGGCCACATTCACTGGATGTAGGAGGGCGCAGGACGGAGCCCCAAGAGGCCGGCCCAGGACCCGGGCTCCCAGCACAGAGCAGGGGAAAGGGGAGGGGGCCGATGGGACAGACCTGCCTCCCCGTAGTGCCCGCCCATGCTGACCACTGCCAACCTGGGTCATGTCCTTTCACAGGAGCCACCTGCCAGGGGCCTGCGTCCGAGCTGGCGGCAGCTGGAAGAAGTGCAATGTGTCAATCAGCTTCGCTGGACAGAGACCCCGGGGAACAGGATGAGCCTCTCCGGCTGGAGCCGTGCCAGGGTGGCTGCTGGCTTCCTTGACAGGGGCCCCCCTGCCTTGGCCACTGCGCTGTCCTCTGGGCTCCGCCAGCCTGTCCACCCAGGGACAGCGGCGGGGCTGACTCCATGCTCTGAGGAGCTGAGCGGCAAAGTCATATCCCGGGCTGGCTGCCACCACTACCCCACGGCCTTGGGCAAGGCCCTGCCTGCTGGTCAGTGGCCTCATCTGAAAAGTACAGTCTGGCCTGCAGGGTGTCTGAGGTCCCTCCCACTCTCCGTCCTCCTCAGGTGACACGTGCACACACAGCGCTGCGTCCACATGGACACACCCACACGGGGCAGGTGCTCCTCCGGCGTGTGCTCCACCAGGGGCAGTTCTGTCGCCCACCCCGTCCGAGGGGACACGGGGCAATGTTTGGAGACAAGTGTGACTGTCCCTGCTCGCATCTAGAGGGGAGAGGTCCGGGGCCGCCACCGCACAGATCCTGGAGTCCTTAGGGAAAGGGTTTTGACTCAGTTCTCTGAAACTAGAGCAATAGGAGCTGAAAATGAAAAATTAAGATTCACGGTTTGGCAGGTGCATCCGACTGCGAGGGCCGTCTCAGAATGCAAATCACCACCCGCCAAGGGCTCGGACGACAAGACCTCACAGGGTGGGCTTCTCCTGAGGTCTCTCTGCTCCGCCCGTCGGTGGCTGTCTCCCTGTGTCCTCACACCCTGGTATGACCTTCCTTCCATGTGTGTCTGTCTCCTCCTCTGAGGACACCCATCTCCAAACACAGTCACGCTCTGGGGTGCTGCTGGGGGCCAGGGCTTCAACGTGCGGTATTTTGTGGGAGGGCTCACCGCAGTCCCTAACAGCAAGGGACAGTGGAAGAACCCGTGGAGCTGACCCTCGGCCAGGGGCCCTCGGGCGTGGCCAGCTCCGGCAACATCAAGGATATGACTAGTCGCACAGGTGGATGGCTGTCACGCCCAGGGAAGTGCCAGGCGGCGTGCGCTCCGTTGGGACGCGTCCGTGAGGAGCGAGGCGCTGCACCAGGGCTCCCTGCGTGTGTCTCCGTGCCCAGCATCTTTCTTTGGGAGACCCCCACGGGATGAAAAAAGCATGCAAACACGCACACCCCCATGTTATGGTTGCACACAGGGCTCATCGAGGCCGGTTCGCTCCCGGACCCCTTGCATCGGCTGAGCGTGTCACTAATTTACTGCCTGCTGTTTCCTCACCAGACAGGTGCCCGCAGCCTCTGCCTCCTGGGAAGTCACACCTGCCGGGTCCCTGCAGACGATCCGCAGACTGAACCCACCCAACTCCAGCGCGGCCACGTGGAAGGCGAGAGGGAGGGGCTCTGTGAGTGTAAAATGTATCGAGCGCATGGCTTGCCATGATTTAAATAGATATATGGTTTAAAAGCTGCTTTTACAATTGTTCATTTTTGAAGATATGTGACAATGTATAGGGATGGAACAGATACTGTAGACCACACGCTAAGGATTACTACGGTTTTAATACCGAGGAATCCCGCACCTTGCAGGCTGCGTCGGTCACTGAGGCGACACGGCGCGGTCGCCTTTAACTGCCCGCGGCACACGGAACTGATCATCTGTCTCCACCGCGCCAGCCCACCGTTTATGGCAGATGTGAAAAACGGTATTTAAATTAGAAACGCTAAAATTAATATTTATTGACTCCGTGTTTCATTATCATTAGAAATTAGTTTGTTCTCGGGCAAACAGTTTATAGCAAGATATAAATATGTTCCATTGACCTGTTAACTGGCCCCATACATCACGAGCTATCGGCAGGGGCTGTAAACTTTACGGACGGTTGTTAAACCTTTCCGCGCGCTCGATCGGACTCGGGATACCCAGGAACGAGGTGTGGTTTTGTTTTTTTCCTTTTAGGATAATCTGCTGCTGATATTAAATTCTCCCAAGATTTTAATATATTGTCTAAGTTTATGGGTCGTAAAATAAAACTAGAGCTTACAAAAATTTACATGACAATATTATTTTTTTTTTTAAAAAAGCCCATGCACATTTTAGGATAGTAAACATGATGATATAAACCACTGGAACCCATAAAAAAAAGTTTCCCAAACTGTATTAAAAGAATATTAAGGGTCTTGTTTTCATACACTAAGCCGACAGACTGGTCTGCCTGGAGAACTTGGGACAATTCCCACGGCAAAGCTCAACTGAGACCCACCAAGGAGCAGAGCCGGTATCTAGACTGGGGGCGGGGGAGGGGCGGTGTACCAGGACCCAGAGGGTATCCTCAGACACGTTTTTCTGCAGGGCCACTTCTTGTCCAGCTGACCGCCCTCCCCAGCAGAGCCCACCTGGAGGAAGGGAGGGCCAGCCGGCGGTGGGCTCAGGGAACTCTGTGCACGTCCCCCGCCCAGAGGCCAGCTTCCGGCCACTGCAGAGCCGTGGGCCACTGCACACGCCCATCGTGGTGGGCAGACTCAGGACCCCCAGAGGCATAAGGTCCGAACCCCTGGAACCTGCACCTGTTTCTTTAGATGCTGAGATGGTGTATATGGGACTAAATTAAGGATTTGAGGAGGGGGCGTTCATCCCTGATTGTCCAGGCGGGCTTGTCACGTGACCACAGAGGCAGAGACTGGGGTGATGGGGCCACAAGCCCAGGGCAGCAGCTGCCCCAGAAGCGGGAAGGAGCGAGGACCGGATCCTCTCCTGGAGCCTCCGGCGGGAACAGGGTCCTGCTGGTCCCGCGCTCCCAGCCCAGGGATTCCGGTGTTGGGCTTCTGGCCTCCAGACTGCGAGAGAACGAATTTCCGTTGTTTGAGGTCATCAGTTGGCAGGGACTTGTTTACGGCAGCCACAGGAAGCTGTCACTGCAGAAAGTGGGGACACATCATAGGATCATGTTTCTCAGGCCACGTGACCGCCCTGCCCAGGCTAAAATGATGGTCCTCACCTTCCTCCCAACTCCAGGGACCCATGAGTTCATCCTGGACGTGGTCTCCCATGCGCCCGTCTGACGGACTCAGGGGGGCTTCCCGGAGGCGGTGACATTTGGGCCTTGATGGCCTTTGTTTTCCTTTGGCAAAGATCTTCACCCACGCCAAGATCTCTGCCTCTGAGTCTGTTTCTGCCCCAAATCCAAGTGAACCTGGATTTAGGTCATAAACATCTGTGGTTTTGCCTCAAACGCCCTGCCTTCCCCCACCACCACCCCATGGCCTCCCCACACTGAGCCCCCGGAAGCACCCTCCTGCTGTGCACACCTTCGAGTGCATCGCAGGCAGCGGCAGAGGACGCCGGCTGCTGGGTCCAGGTCCTGGGGTTCTGCCAAGGCAGGGGCGTGAGTGAGGAAGGTCCCGGGGGCGTGGCTCGTCCCTAAAAACAGGAACACGCAGCCAGGTCGCCTCTCCTTCGGGCCCCTCAGAAGGTTTCCCATGGGGCCGCTCCTGAAATCGATTTATTTAAATGACCGCTGTGAGGCCCCCTTTCCTGCGGAAGCTGAGCCGGCTTGCGGCCGACCACCGCCACAGCCCCAGAAGTGGGCATAGACCTTCCGTTATTAATGCTTCAAACCTAAGCCGTTCCCTAGTCCAAAAAGAACACACATATTAAAAGCTAAAAATTTCCCCGCTGGGAGTCCGTCCCAGTCCCGGCCGGAATGAGGCGGCGTGTGCACATGGGGACACCTAAGGAGAACCGGTTTACTCAGGATCTAATTACAGGGGTGCGCTGGCGCTGGGGCGCTGGAAACCGTCAGGGCATTGCAAAGCCCCCCCCCCCCCAGCCCGGCAAGGGAGGAATGACTATCTCTGCGCCCCAAGGGACAAGATGGGGAACAGGGGCCAGACCTGGGTGGAGAGAGGATGGGTCAGGGCAGACCCTGGCCTGAAGGAGACCCGGTCAGGAGGCAGAGTCAGCCGAGGCAGCTCACAGGGAGTGACAGAACCCAGTTCCGTTTTCTAGGGGCCCTCTGGTCTCCCACCGGGCGTCCTGGTCGCTGAGCTCATGGGTGGTGGGGAGGGAGCCCAGCACCTAGCCCCGGGCTGAGAGAGAAGGGTGAAGGCAGGCGCCGAGCCGGCCAGGTAACCGATGTCACGTGGCCCCACCCCGTCTTCCCCAAAGAAAGTCTAGCCCCCAGAGACAGACTGTAACGTGGGGAAAGGCAATGACCACAAGGGAAGGAGGAGAAAGGACATGCCCCTGGTAAGAAGGGGTGTAGATCCTGCGATCTGCCACCACATTCGACACGGAACGAACTTCAAAGGAGCCACGACAGGAAGGAAAGTGCCGTGTTTCTCTGCCCTCTCCTTCACAAAGAGCCGGAACATCTTCTTCTTTCTCATGAGGAGCTTTTAAAAGAAAACATAAAAAAGTTATTGATCGCAGTAGGAGCTGGTTGCAGTCCATGCAAAGTGGTGTTCTTATCACTGCATCTTATCTCGGGTGAAGGCCGCAGGGGCCGCAGGGAGACCGAGCTCAGCAAAGTCAAAAGAGACAAATTCTTCTTGGGCTCCTGGATCCTGGAGCGCAGTCTGCACCAAGGGGAAGCTAACGATCCCGTTGCTGTGTTTTCCTCGTTAGATGCTACCTCCTTCTCATTGGGTTTGGAGAGGAGGTCCTATCAGTGAGGGTTCTCCAGAGAAACAGAGCCCATACGAGGCGTTCATAAAGAGAAAGAGGATTATTGCAAGAAATGGGCCCGCGGGACGATGAAGCTGGGCAAGTTCACATCTGCAGTGTGAGGCAGCGGCTGGAGACGCAGGAGGGTGGAGGGCGCACTTTTAGCCGGAAGCCGCCTGCTGCAGGGTTCCCTCTTGCTCGGGAAAGTCCATTTCTTTGCTCGTTTGTTTTATTCAGGCCTTCAACTGATTGGATAAGGCCCACCTACGTGATGGTGGGCAATCTGCTTTACTCAGAGTTCTGTGCATTACATGTGAGTTTCACCCCAAACCAGCCTCCAAGCTGACACACACAGGGAGTCACTGCCAAGGCTGAGCAGGCGTTTTCAAGCGTACACCACAATGCCAGTCGGCGTGTGTATCTTCTGCACCGATGCGCGGCCTCACATGGGTTCCTATCCTTCGAAAACCAGCAATGGTGTGAGTGGCAAGCACGACCCAGTTTAAGCGACGTGATGGATGCCGTCACGGACTTTGTTCTCGCAGAGGTGGCCTGCAGCCATCCAAACTCCAGTCGCTGCCGCGCTGAGTCCCTGGGGCGGAATTCCATCCAGTCTGTGTCCTTCGTGCAAATGCCCTGGAGACTGACTCACAAGGGAACCTCCCCTCCACCCTGACGTCCTGGCACATAGCTGGGGAAGCGGATGCCGCACAAGATGCCAGAGCCATCGTCAGCGTAGCCACCAGCTCAGAACTCACCGTCCAGCACTCGCTCCTGCAGACGGCAGCAGAGACAACCAGACTTCATCCACTCAGTCAGCTGCCTGATTTAAAGCTGGTCACATCCAAGTGATTTCACCGCACCAGGGGAATATGTCGTCGCGGTGTTCCCGCAGCCCTGATGGAGGCCATGGCACGGGACGATTTTCGCCAAAGTTGGCCTTGAATTCTCCCGGGAGACCAATCGCCTTAGAACGTGATTCATCCTTCCCGCGTCCGGAGGACCCCAAAGAGGCCAGCCTCGTGCTCGGGGCGCGGGGAGGTGAGGGCTCCACACCAGCACCGGGGAATGACGGTCAGGGCGGGTCCACTGGAATTCCCCAGGTCGAGACACCCATGGCTTCCAAACTCCTCTCTACTCTTTGCCTGTTGGTGCGGGGCCTGCTCACCGCCCCCCAAACCAGGGCTGGGAAGAGGTGCGCCCCCAGGTCCCCGCACAGAGGGGCCCCACCGGCCTCCGTTCGACCCGCGGTTTGCAGAGAACGACAGCGGCCGCGGCTCCCTGTGGGGTGAGCGCGCCCCGCGACTGGCGGCACGCTGCTTCTCTCGCTCGCCTTTGAAACACTGTGAGCGCACAAAAGCTACTGTCGAGCGCAGAACAAACACCGGGGCATGCTTGGTTATTTGTTTTCGTGGCAAAATAAAATATTTATCATCCGCAGACACCTACTGTGAACAGTGGGAGAGGCACGCGCGTCTCATCTCGGAGGTGTCGTGTTTGACTTCCATTAGGGGAAGGATTACAGGCCTGTGGGTTTTCATGAATGCAGAGCGTCCTCTTTGAACACCGGTTTCAAAGCCTACAGGGGGTGTGAGAGTGTGAGAACACAGCTTTGGAGGGGGGGACCTGTTGCTGCTCGCGCACACCTGTGTTTGATAAGGCAGATTGGAGGTTTCCTGTGAGACAGAGGCCGGGATGCCGCTCCCTTTAATAAGGCGGCTTTAAAGGGAGCTCCCCCATCGCGCGCTCCCCGCGCTCCTCAAGGCGCACACAATTAATGCAGTCTCGGAGTCCTGCGGAAATCGCCATGGCATCAGCCGGCTCTGCCCCCTCCTGCTCGCTCACGCAATCGCAGGGAACGGGAAAGTCTGCTTGGCGGTCATCAGGGGGACGGATGCTGGCCTCACGCTTCCACGCCCGCCAGGCTGGCCTCGTGCACGCGCGTGCCGGTGCGCCCCCGCACCCATGTTTTGGACCTCTGAACCTGGGAAGGAAGTCGACCGAGACGGATGGGACGATCGCCTTTGACAGCCGCCGAGAGTCCTCCCGCACCGAGATCCGAGTCGGAGCGGGCACTGAACACGCCACCCTTTGGCCAGCTGGAGGCTGGCGGACAGAGGGGCGCTGGATGAGTGAGGGTGGGCGTCCAGCCCTCCGAGGAAAGGCAAAGGGACGGCGACATTTCTCCTGAGATGAGAGGGTTAGTGGCGCATCCAGGTGATGAGTACGAAAATGTGGAAGTCCGTCCCGCGCAAGGAAGACTGGGTTTTCCCTGTACCGTCAGACACCCCGAGAGCATGGTTGGGTGTCAGGGAGCTGAGCTTTGGGTCATCAGAGGGCAAGTACTCACAGCCACCTCAGGGTCCTGGAAGGGACTCCTGGCGTCAAGTGTCCGGCAGAAATGGCAGTCCCCTGGGTGGGCAAGATGTAGAGGGTGGAAGGACTGACTTAACAATCGGGGACAACTGTGGGACTAGAAAGTTCCCTGGGTCAACCACTGAGAAGTCGTCTCCAGGCTGACTTTACGGCGACAGGGAATGCACGCCGCGGAAACCGGGCGAATACACCGAGGGCCTGGCCTGCCTGCCCCGGCCTTCCCAGCAGGTCCGCGGACGCGCCAGTCCGGGCCTGGCCTCACACTGAGTGACACAAATGGCCCTTTTCTTCTCCATTCCCCAGTGACGAGCAACAGGCCGGTTTCCTGCGAGCTTCACAGGCAGAGGCTGCCGCAGGGGTCTTGGCACCAGCCCCGCCTGCAGCCCTCAACACTCAGACCCGGAGAGCAAGGCGGACACAGGGCGATTTCGTTTTTTCTCAATGACGCAAAGCCCACGCGTGGGAGGATGGACCTACTTCAAGTTCTTTTCCACGATGTCTTCTTAAGGATAAGCGCTGAGGGAGGTCCCCATGCAGGGAGCAAAGCAGAGAGCCTCAGCTGGGAGTCCGGGGACTTGGGGAGAGGAGGGAAGCTCTAGGGTGGGCTCAGCACCGACTCCTCGAGTGGCTTTCAAGCCACGTAGTGCCACTGTCGCTCTTTGTCAGTGAGGATGCCCCGGCAGATGCTCAATGTCAAGTTTAGAAAAAGCAACAGTTTAGGACTGTAAGGGCCTGGCTTCATCGGCCCCTGCTCTTTGCCACAGGGCTTGGGCCGACGACTCAGGGCCTCGGGCTCAGCCAGGAATGCGCCTGTGCCCAGGACATACCTCCTTCACCGCTGACCACATGGCAGCTTTGCTAGCTCCTCCTCGGCCACCCAGGGCTTGGGGGCTCTTCACACTTGACATTCGTGACCACCCACTCAGGAGAAGAATGGACCTGCGCTATCGTTTCAGTCCTCAGCCCAGAGGAGCATCCGTCTGACCCAGCCCCCCATCCTGGGCCTCCCGAAAGTGGAGGCTGAGGTCTGCGGGCGCCCTCGGTGGGCAGCTTTCGGCCTTGCCTGCAACCGGTTGGCGGTCAGCGCCGCTTGGTTGAACTGAGCGACGCTGCTCCTGAGCATGTTCGGCCCTTCTGATCTTGTCAAAGTGATACATTGAGCTCACGTTTGCCTTCTTCCCTGCTAAACCCTGCAGAGGCCGGTGGTGGCTCTCCTGCACTTACCCAGGCCTTCGACAAAGGCCAGTTGAGCCAGAGCGAGACAGAAACATGCTCAGCTCATCCGCGTCCAACACGACAAATGCCATGAGTGCGGCTGGCCTCCTCAGCTTCCGGCTGGGCGGCCCGCTGTCCAGGCTCCGGACACCTTCCGGACATGCCTGTGTCCCACATCTTCCTCTTGGATGCTAATGCGCCTGACCCCCGGGACCATCCACCCGCCCTCCGAAAGACCAGCAGCTGCATTTTAGCTCATCGCCTTTTGAGCTTCCCCTTGGTTATGGTCCACGGTGAGGCCCCCACACACGTCGCTGCATCACAGCAGGAGCAGGGTGCTTGGTGTTGCCGACAGCCTGCTGGTGATGCTGAGGTGCCCAAAGGGTGACTCGTGAGTTGGTCAACTGCCCATGGGCCTCCTGATTCTTCTGGAAGCTGGCTCTGGACTCCCTCACTGGAGGCTGTGACTTCCTAGCCGCTGGACTTCCTGGCAGATGGGGGCTCCGGAGCAGGTGCCCCTGGATCCGATTGCCCACGGACGCCCTGACCAGGGGACCCGCTCTCACGAGTGGGTGTGTGCAGTGAGCCGATGGGAGGGAGCCAGACTGTCCCTGGAGTGACCACACGTGGGTCCGTGAGTCAGCCGGTCACCCGGCCCACCGCCACAGCCTCACGGAGAGCTGACCCCACGGCCTGAGGGCAGCAGCGCAGGAAACACGCAACACTGGAACTTGCTGAAACAACCGTAGCCATTCCGGGACATTCACACTTGACCCTCAGAACCTTCGGACTAACTTCTGCCCAGCTGTGCACTGGAAGGCCCGGCATTTCCTAGAGAAAGAGGGGAGAGCACCGGGGCCCGTCCCTGGGGCTGAGAGCCTGTCTTCCTCCCGGTTCCGTCCTGGATCTCCAGAGTCATGTTGGGAGTGGTTTGGGGACCAAGTGGCCACGCTCCTCCCGTCCACGTTTGCTTGTTTCCTTCCCCTTCTAATTTGTTGTCCTTCCAAAAATGCATCGTGAGAACGTACCGGGTTTGGCCGAGACCCTGTCTTCAAAGGTCCCGTCCTGCTGTGGGAGCAGAGGGCGCCATTCTCGGGGAGCTGCGTGTCTTTCAGGGCCACGGGAGGACCTGCCTCTCTCCCAGGCAGCCGCGAGAAGAGCCCGGAACTTCGGTGAAGCCCCGCGGTTCCCCGGTACGTGCCGGGTGGGGCTGCCGCGTGACCCACGGAGGCCAGAGCCCTGGATCGTCTTATTCATGCATCAAATAAATGGTACCTCGCACTCCATAAGAATATCTTAGAATGTTTCAAAAAGCACTTTGGGGATTTTTTTTCTTCAGGGAAGTGCTATCTAAAATGGCCTTTTTCTGTATTCGATATAGCAGCTATGTCCCTGAAACATTAACTTCATGAATCTAGCCCAGAAATTTCTGGAAATTAAGAGTCAGTGTTCCCATGGCAACCTGCTTTGTCCCACTGCGCGTATGTGTAACGATGGTTCTTTTATTACCCGGTCCCACAGTAACAGACACTAAGGCACACAGCGTGGCTGATCTTTTAGAGAGATGGCTAGCGGTAGGGGGAGAGGAAGAGACACGGATGCCGCCTCGTACATTCACACCGTCCTGAAATTACATTCGACCCTTCAGAGGCAACCTCAAAGCTGACGGGGGCCCCCGGTGGCAACGAGTTTGACACCCCCTGTCTTAGATGGTCCCACAGCTTAGAGCCCACCATCCAATAACCCTGAGCTCCGGGCCCGCTGGATGTCATGTCATGGGACACTCTCCCCGTTCCTCCAGGAGTAAGGATCACGAGAGTGGCCGGCTCCCGGGCCCTCCTTAGGGGCCAAGCCCAGCACGCGCGGATCATGTAAGCCGAGGAACATGCTGCGTAGTTTCTCTGTTTCTTAGATAGAGATTTTGCCACATTTTAAGGTTTCTGACATTGGGATCTGCCTTATACTTAACGATATATTCTGGCAAAAATGAACACCATCACATGAGATGCATGTGTAAAACTTAAAATGCAGCATTGATTTGAAGTCATAGTAGAGTGGACGTAACAAAGCGTTAGCACCTCGTCTTTACGGAGGAGGTAAACTGAGGCTGGGAGCTGGAGGGACGCCCTGGTGCCACGGCTGCTGCAGGTGGGAGAAGGCGGGAAGCCCAGGCCACTTTCCCGTGGGTGGCTTTGGAGTTTTCTCATTGCGGGTAAGTTTGAACAAATCGGTGCTGGTTCGCGCTCCCTGGAAGTCCCCCAGGGAGGGAAGGACGGATGAGCTGAGGGAAGGATGGAGCCAGGCAGGCCCGGGTTTCAGGTTTCAGCTTGCTCTTCCTCTCTGCCCCGGAGTTCCCCCATCTTCTCTCCTTTCCTCGGTTCTTGAAGCTGTTAGCGTTGTGGGCCGCCCATTAGCTGCACAGAAAGCTACGGAGGTTACCACGTCCCTCCCCTGCCCTGGGCTGGTGGCCCGAGGCTGATACCTGCCATTTTGGTGTAGAGAAGGGGCAGCACATGTCCATTTCAGCGCCGTCGTGTGGCCAGACGACTCGACTCGAACAGAAAGCCTTTGTCAGATGATTCACGAGGGATTGGAAGGGCCACGTGGTCCATGTTATTTTGAACCCAAATAAACGGTCCTACCCAACTTGACCTTGGGGCTTTGCTAACATGGGGAAGCGATGGCTCTACGGAAAATGAAGCTTGTTTCCAGGCTCTTCCAATTCTGGGTGGTGCAGCCTCCAGATGCCCGTCAGGATCCTTTTATCTGGAGCCAGATGGCTCCAGAAGATGCCAGCCACCATCCAGGTGACGTGAAGCACAGACGTGGCCCCTGGGGTCTGGCTGCGCAGGGGGCCACAGGGCCCTCACTCCAGGCTGGGGCACGCTGTCCACAGGAGAGTGTCGCCCATGGGTGGTCGGTGTGCTGGCCGGCCACCCTCTGGACTGTCCCACTGCTACGGCCCCACTTCCTGGCGGCAGGACATCTTGCCCTTCCCTTTACAAACCTTTCAGCGGGTCAAACATGGGCCCGGCACCCTGAATCTGCAGGAACTGAGGATTACTCCTGGGAGAGAGGGGAGGGAGGAAGCGCGAGGGCTGCCCAGGTTCCTGACGCACCGCGTTGTCATGGGGGCAGGGACTGGTGACGGAGGCGGCCTCCCTCCCGCCAGGCCCAGCCTGCTCCCAGGTCAGCTGCGGCCGGGCAGGGGAGCATCCATGTCATTGCCAATGGCCGGGTCTCCTTTTTCAAGGCCTGAAGGACATTTCATGGTACGTGTATCGCTCCGCCTCGTTATCTGCTGTCCGGAGACGGCACTGAGGTTGCCGCCACGTCTTGGTCGTTGGGGCGCTTGGCCCCAGAGCACTGCATGGGGCACAGCTGTCTCTTCCAGGTCCTGGCCTCGGTGTCTGTGCGTTCCCTTCGGGGTAAGTTTTGAGTGGTGCCTCCCAGAAAGACGTGCGGAAGCCCTAACTCCCCAGAACCATAAAATGCAAGCTTACGCAATGTGACTGCTGTCTTTATAAAAGGAAGTCATCTGGATGCAGAGAAGACGTGGACACGCAGGGAGGCCACAGAGAGGCAGGACTGGAGCGAGGCCCGAGGCCACGGGGAGCTGAGAAAGGCAGGGAACGGACACTTCCTGGGCACCTCCCAGGGGGCTGCAGCCCTGTCCGCACCTTGGTGTTGGACTTGGCCTCCAGAACTGTGAGAGGATGAGTTTCTGAGCCCCCACTCTGTGTCCTTTGCATGCCCAGGACACCACACACACACGCAGGCCCCTCCCTGAACACACGTGGAGGGCACTGCCCCCACCCCTGCCCCTAGAAGCAGGGCCCCGAACTTCTGGACGGATGTGTGAGAAGGGGCTCCTGCGAGGCCCCGCCCCACCCTCTGCGCTCCAGCCGCAAACACGAGGAAACAGCCCTTCACAGCCCATGTCCTTGAACTCAGCTGGGGCTGCCACAGGTAATCAGGCAATGAGGCCCAGTCTTCTCCGATTTGGAGCTGGGCCTGTCTCCCACGACCTGCGGGAGACGCGTTGATCACTTCAATCAGGCGACGGCCGCGCTGGGTCACTCCCCGTCGCGCGGCTCCCGGAGGCCGCCGGGCCCCTGTGTTTGTCTAAGCCCATCACAGCGTGTCAGTTCCAATGAGTGGCCGCGCCACGGCGTAGAGGGCCATTACCTGGGAATGCACACCAGGAAAGGCGGACCTCACCGCCCACGTGCCCCTGCCGCACAGAGCTGCCGACTCTGCCGTTTCCCACTGAACAGGCCTGGGGGACCGCCTGGCCAACAGGGCCCCCGACGGGCCGGGGGCTCGGGCCCGCGGAGAGGGTTCGCGGTGAGACCATGAGGAGGCGCGGGCCCTGCCCTGGGTCATGGCGCTGGGGGACACCCGCTGTCTGAGGCCAGGCCAGACTTTGCTTCCTGCCCGCGTCTCAGGTCCCAGGGCTGCCCTTGGTTTAAACACAAGAGCGTCTTCCTGAGCAGCAGTGTGAACATATCTGGGAGGGACAGGGGGCTGGGGAACCCCTCCAGGAGCCACCCCGGGTCCCCTCGCCACGTCCCCTGCCTGGATGGAGTTCAGAAAACCCGGCGCCTTCATGGCCAGAAGAGCTGCGCGGAGCAGGCCACAGGCACGCACAACATGGGTCACCTGACCACTGGATGGACACGGTCTCCCTCCAGTTAACATCTGCCGAAAACTCGAAACGCCTGATCGTTGCTGGCTGGGTCAGATTCTGTAGGTGGATGAAGCCAGAGCTGTTCTTCTCTCACCAGCTGGGCTCCTGCAGACGCGCGGGGGCTCTCCACGGAGACGTGCTTCACGTGTGTCCTGAATCACGTGTGTCCTGAGTCACGCGTGCTGACTGTAGCCTTTCTACCCAAGGCGCCACTTCTCCCGCAGAAAAACATTAAACCAGGAAGAGCGCGCTGTCCCTTATCCCAAAGGCACCCCAGAGCTTGCTCCCTGGGCCGGGCTGTCCCGACTCATCTGGGAGCAGAGCCCCTCCGACTGAGTCCCCCACCCCCGGGTCACTGCCCACCACAGGGGTAAGATAACCAGATCCTGGGTCCCTGGGAGGAAACGCAGCCCATGGCCTGTCCTGCCACTCATCCCATGGGACAAATGTCACTCCAATGAAAGGGAATGGGGGTGGTCCCCACCTCCTGTCACCATCACAGCGAGCAGCCACCAATGGCCCTAGTCAACCTACTGGGGTTTTCCAGCCCTCAGAAGGGTGCCTGCTACCCTGCCACATGTCTCCAGGGTCTCACTGGCTGAGGAACACTCATGTGCTTGTGCTCGGGACCCCGAGATGTGGGCGGCAGTGTCCCGGAGAAGAGAGTCGAGCTCACCCTCTGGCCAGGCCGTGGAGACAGGTCGGGCAGTCTGGGGAACATTTGCTCATGGAAAGCCTGTGCCCACGGCCAGCGCCTGCCCGCCCCTCTGCCCTGGACGTCCCCTACTCCTGGACGCCAGCAGCGCGAGGATGGGCATGTGCCCAACCAGCTGCCCCATCTGCGATCCCCCCGCCACCGCATGGGATTCAGGTTCAGGATGGCGGCTGGGGTCTGGCCACAGGAGGCGTGTCCCAGCCAAAGGCAGCCCTGGGTGCACCTCCCAGAGCAACAGCCAGAGCAGCTGAGACCCTGGCACCCTGACCCAGGACTTGGTGTCTCATCGCTCGTGCTGAACCCCGGGCCCCTGACGGCCGGGCGCACGGTGGCTGCTGAGGAGACATTGGTTGATGAACTGAGTGAACGAGGACCAGTTAGGTTGCCCCCCAGGGCCAGCGGGGATGTGAGAGGGGAGCCACTGCGTCCACACGGAGAGTGGAAGGCATCCCCAGGTCGGTGGGTGATGCTGAGTGGCACGAGACGCTGCACCCGGAGCTGCCGCGCCACTGCCCTGTGAGCAAGGATGGAGCGGCGAGCTGAGACCTGAGCACGGGCTGAGCGCGTGCGGGAGAGCGTCGGCACAACGTGGAGGACGTGGCCCCCGACAGGCTCTGCGGTGCTGACGTGTGGACTCGGGGGCCGAGAGCCAGCGGGGCACCGAGGACGTGACAGGGGTGTTTTGCCGCAGGGAAAGGAGAGGAGAACATGAGCAGCGGGTGACGAGGGGGAGGCGGCGGGACAGGGAGTGGGACCGAGGACAAGCTCTAGGCTCCTGAAGCTCAGGGAAGGCCCCAACGGCTGCTCACCAAGTCAGCACGCAGCCCCTTAGACCTGGGAGCTGCATGGTGACTCTGGCACCCTGGAGGGACATTGAGGCAGAGGCTTGGAGACCCAGGTTTGGTGCTGCCAGGGAGCAAGGGGCTTCAGCACGACCGGTACAGCACAGGCCTGTCGGGAGCGGCCAGGGGCCCTGGTATAGCACTTGGGCCTGTCACTCGGCTCTCTCGGTGCACCTGTGACCCCCAAGCAGGTGGGGGGTGTCTTTGTCACTCTATCCACTGAATGGGGACCGGAACCGTCAGGTCATTTTCGGTGAGGCGGCACTCCTCCGGTTCCGCAGTCCCAGCCCGAGTGAGCAGCCGCGCCGTGTCCTTGGATGAAGCACCAGCGTGGCCCAGCATCTCTCGTTGGTGTTCGGAAATGCTTCCGGCCTCAGCGCCAGGCTGAGTGGGATTCTCCTGGAACTGCAGAGTCAGGGAGTCAAATCCCCAGGCACCCGCAGAGGCTCAACACAGAAGCCCTGGTGGCCCTCGGGGACTGAGGGGAGGAGAGGAGCGCAGAGAGCGGTAGCAGGCAGCGGTGACCCGGAGGGAAGCCTGGCACCTGGGGGGTTAGTTGCCCAAACATCTCAGTGCGCGCAGCATTTTATCGGAAACACATACGATCTGAAGGAACGAAAACTAACCCAACAGGATACAGACACCTGGAAACTCAATATTTTCAGAGACACTGAAGGGTTCTTCTCCCCCAAAAGTGCCCTTCCTGACACATGTCCCGCGGCCTTCTCTGCTCCGCCGCCAGCCCATGCAGGTGCCCGGGGGGCCAACCCCTGCAGAGCGGCTCCGTGTGCTGGAGGGGGAGGGAGAAACGGCCTTTTCCCGGGTGGATGGGAACGCAAATCCAGCTGGAAGGCGCAGCATCCACCCGGTTCCAGGTCTGGAGAAGTGATGCCAGACGGCGATTCTCAGGTACCACCCTAGGGAGGATCCGTTTGTTTACAGGAACAAAGTGCGAACGTGGTGGTGGGCGTGGCCAGGTGCTCTTCCTCCCCTCCTGCTCCTGCTCGGTGGTCCTGACCACGGAAGGAGAGGAGGGTGGGGCAGCCCCGGTGGGGGCGGCGGCCAAGGCGCTCCCGGCTGGACTGCATGTCATGTCTGACAGCGGTGCAGGGGATGCCAGCAGCTTGGCCGATGACGAATGGGGAGTCCAGGAGCCTGAGCCTGAACTAAAGTGAGACTAAACTCAGCTTCGACTGGCTCACCCGGCTCCCAGCACCAGGCTGCGAACTAGGCCTGCGGCTCTGCCGGCGTGGAATCGGGGAGCGGGTGGAGACGCGGTCGTGAGGTCATCCTGGAAAATTCCACCGACCGCCTGAGGATGCGAGTGTCCGTCACAGAGACCCTCCCAGGGCCGTGGGGAGGGACTCGGTCATGGAATGGGCCCGGTCCTTCCTGGAGCAGTAACTGGACATACGTATAACGCAAACAGAAGCTCCTTCTGGGTCCGGCGAAGGCCCCTGAGCCCAAGGACCTCCTGGCCCCGTGAAACAGACAGCTTTACCTGTGAAGTGGAAACCGCCAGGCTCCGCACAGAAGTGGATGGTTTTACGTATTTCATTTTGCACAGAAACGTGCTTTACGTGAACTACTGCCTGACAGATGAGTGACTTGGCCCTGCGCGTGCAGCAGAGTGATCAGCGCTTCCCAGCAGCCCCTTGGCCAGCCCCCACCCTGCGGACACCGGGGCAGCTTAGTGTGGGAAGGCGATTTCGACACTGACGCGGAACATCTGCGGAGGGACTGCGGCAGGTGGTCTCTCCGCGTTAACTAACCCGAGGAGCGTGGCCTCGGAGCTGCATGACCCCCATGGGCTGAGGCAGCCCAGGCCGTCTCTGAAACAGAGACGCCGGGGTTGCGGTTCCCTGGCGACCCCGGGTGGGAGTTCTTGCGCGGAGCCGCCGAAGGGCTCTTCCTCAAGGCTCTGAGCGGGCACGCGGGCCATTGGTTTTCCACAATCGTCGTCCCTGTCATCTCTAATTTCGAACAGCCACGTGACGAGGACGGCTGGAAATGTAGCTTGCGGCTCTCCCAATTCCCAACAAGAACAAAGAGCGCCCGCCCGGAAGGACCCGCGCTGGGCACGCGTGCGGGGGAACGAGAGTCCCCGCTGAAACACGTGTCGTACAGAAGCAGCCCTGGAACTGCCACAATGCGGGCGCGGCGTCCAGACCACGGGACCGTCCTACCGGTGAGCCCGCCGCACAATGAGGATCGCGTGTGCTGCTAAATTGCCTGGATGGGGGCCAAGATGGACCTGCCCGATGCCAAGTTCCGCCTGCAGGAAACGGTACAGGGAGCGAAACAAAGACTCGCATGCTGCTGCTGCAGAAGCAAACCTTCGGGGGACAGCGCGACGGGGACTCTGGTCTGCAGGGCGAAGGCAGCCCGTCACGCCCGCCGCACGTCCTCGAAACCGCGGTGTCTGCGCGGAGGGCAGAGATGCCCGGGTGCGGGGATGGGGTCAGGAACCCGTCTCAAGGCTCCAAACCTGACAGGCGAAAGAAGAAGTGAATCCTCGTCTGCAAACCCCACGACATCTCTGTGCCTTGGTGCACAGGTGTGTCTTCTGCATGCATCTTACGGGGAGACAAGTCGATACAAACTAAAGCTATAAATAAACGCTCAAATGATACGCTCCAATGCCGTTATTATGTATGAACGTTGATGCATTTGAATCTACTTGGGGGCACGTCGTTACACTGTTAGGGGGGACCAACAGAGCTAAACCTTTCAAGGTCCTGGCACCAAGAACCGGTCGTCAGAGGCGTCCTTCCCTTTGAAGGGCCCTGGAGAAGAGGACAAATGACGAGCAGTGTGAGTCGCTTGGACGTTTTGAGCTCAGTTTCCAGGGGAGATACGTCTGCGGCAATAACACACTTGCCTTTTCCACCGCCGTGTTTTCGCTGGAAGTCAGTGCAGGACGGGCTTCCGGAACCTACGACGCCACTTCCTGGCATTGATGGGACGTTTCTAACGGGAGGGTGTCCTGCGAACCCCTCCCTCCGCAAGGCCGGCTGGCCGGGGAGGGAAGCTGCGTCTGATCTCCGCCGTTCGGGGAAGTGGAAGGGGAATGAGGTGAGCGGATGGAGGTGCATGATCTCCGACGGCGACAACCCGGGGTCCCCACTGCTCCTACTCTCGTGCCCCCAACGTCAGTGATGTCTGCTCGCTGCGCTGCCCATGGTAGCAGACTGCACCGGCCCAGCTGTGTCTCAGCCCGGCAGGCCCCAGAGTCTTCTCTTAACGTGCAGGAGGAAGGCTGTGGACCCCGGATCTGCAGCATGTCCGTGGGCCAGAGCTGGTGGCTGGAGGCAGCATTGGAATCCGTGGCCCGGGAATAAGGCAGCCAGGCAAAGCGAGCTGCGGCCTGGACCAACAGGTGCCCGGAGGAGGTGGGCAACGTCCTGGCTGACAGATGACTTGGAAGCTGGGTCGCTTCCAGGCTCCAAACCCAGGCTCCACGGGCCGCTTCCCCAAACATGGGGGCACCATGTGGGGAGGGTGGCCTCCTTGATCTGCCCACAGTTCTGGGTCCCCGCGGTCCCCCATTTCTCTGTGTTCCCGGATCTGGAGTGTGACCACTTATCAACCAGTCCCGGAGCTGAAAATCCGAGAAGGCGGTTCCGACTGCATCCCTGCGGGGTCTGGGGAGAGGACCGAGGGCCCCGCCCTCCTGCTCCAAGGGAACGTCGGCGGCAGATGCGGGGACTCCGGGTGAGCCCAATGAAAGGTCCCTCGAAACAGAAGTGGCTAAGGCTGCTCTCCACGTGCCAGAGGAGAGGAGGGTGCTCTCAAGGACAGTCCATCGCAGAAACGCACCCCAAGGACAAAATGCAGAATTTCAGTGAGAATCAAACAAGGCAATGAAAGAACTAAATTAGAAGGTGGCAAAATAAGGCAAATACATATTGTAATAAACACTCACGAATTGTGTCGAGTGGCATGTTAGAAGCAGCGTGAGAAAATGGAGGTTAGGTGGTGGGTGCTGCCGATACAATCGTCGAATGGAAGGTGATGCGTCACGTTCTCTGAAGTGATTGGTTAACTAGATACATGTGCAAAAATGTATAGTTCTGCCTACATAATACTGAAAATATCATGAGGGCCAAGCCCACGAGGTCTGTTGCAGTATCTGTGCTAAGAGCAAAGTATGGCAAGCTGGTTCCAAAGTGGAGCCGCGTGAGAAAATTCAGACACACACGCGCATGTAACACAGGATGAAGGTGTCGCTTTTAAATAATTGGCAAAGGGATGATAATTTTTAGAACGCTGGTACAATTCCTTAATTATTTGAGGAGAAAAAGGAAAACATGTTTTCGCATGACGGACACTACAGTACGGGCTAGATGAAAAGCTAAAATATGAATCACAAAATTATAAAAGAACTGGAATATAATATAGATTTTACTATTTATCTGATCTTAGAACAAGGACGTCTTTCTCAGCATGACAGACACAGAAAGGGCCTGTAAAGAAAAAGACAGATCTAACTCCCTTAATTAAATATTAAAGGGAAACATCACACACAAAACGAAAAATCCCACTACACTCTGTGAAAATTATTTCTACCACATTAAAAAGTTAAGGCGCTTACTCTACAAAGATTTACTGCAAACCAAAAAGAAAAAGGTGACCAACCCAATGGGAAAGAAAATGGACGGTCAATTCACAAAACAAGAAATACGGATAGTTAATAAAACATTCCAAATGTTCAACCTCACTGTTAGCAAAGGGCTGGGGATTAAAATAAGCATCTAGAATGTTCTGCTTAATCGACGTTCGCTAATTTTAATTTTTAATGAAGACAGTGCCTTTGAAGCTTTGGTGAAAGGGTGCGTTCTCTCGGACTGCCGGCAAAGCTCTCGTTGTTATAAAATTTTGGAGGGCAGTTTGATAATAAAATGTAAAAGAAATGCACATGCCCTCCCACCCAAGGCTGGTTAAATGGACGCTGGGACACCCAAAGGGCGGAATGTTACTTAGTATTAACGACCATCTTCCCAAATAACAAGGGAAACCGACCCACTAAAGGAGGGATAGAAAATGAGATGCCCAATTTGAAAAATAAACGCCGGAGTCAGCACCCCCGTGGCCCGGCTCCCTGTGCCGGGTCGGTGCTGTGGCTCCTCTGTCCTCAGGAAGCCCTGCAGCCTCACCGGCCGTCATGCCGGGAGGGGGGGAGCCAGCCAGCCTCACCAGGCCCCACGCAGACGACCCAGGGGAGAGCGGCTCTGCCTTCCAGCCCAGAATGTCGTTTGGCCACGGTGACCTCAGCCGTTACTCCCCACGCACTGCGGAGTGGGCTGGCTAAGCCCCGTTTTACTGAGTTATAGTTTGCAGACCTCAGACGTGCGGAAAGGTGCATGACTTTACACAGCGTTTACTGCGTTAAGTCGCTCAGCACCAAGCGTGCTATTGCTTGGGGCTCAAATCCAATTACGGGCTTTTACGTTTCCGGCGATTCAAGTTCATAATGAACTTCGTAGTGACGGACAAGTTTGTTCTGTGAAGCACCGAACACATGGCTATTTCAAAAATACAAATAAGACCAAAGAGGCCGCGCTCCCACAGAAGACTCCCCTCATCCTCGCTTTTCTTTCCGCTCTTCGGAGTTTTCCCACCTTCCAACGAAGAACATGTATTCGCTTTACAGGCAGAAGGCCAAGTGGGTTAAACGCTTTGGATGGAGAGGTGGCTGAGGACACCCCCACCACCGTACTGGACTCTTCCTCGGCAAGGGGCACAGCCCAGCACAGACAAGCGGGCGCTGGGAACGGCAGCCCAGGCTGGCAGCCTGTGCCCCCTGCCTGCGTGAACGGGGACACATTTCATCATCCCTCTCAGCTTGCACCTGACGGACAGCCGTGAACATAACAGTTCCCTGGAATGTGGATGTAGCTCCCACACATTCATGGTCCTGAAAGAGGATGTTGTTGCGTCTTTCCTCTGGAAGCGAAAAACCAGCTGGCCCGCTCTGGATGATCAGCGGACTGTGCGCCCACGGCAGGAAATCCGGACGACAAATAGACTTCGTGAGCTTGCTGTGGCCCCAACTCCAGCTCCATTCACAGGGGATGATTTCAGACTTACCTCAGGGCCCCAAGCTTGAAGGAAATAGAGGTGCAAAGCGTTTGCAGGGGCAGCTGCCCACCCTCTGCGGCGGCCCCGCGCCCGCACCCCGAGAAGGGTCTTTCAGGGCAGCATGGAAGGTACCGGACCCGTAGAGCTTCCTCACCCGCCCTGAGAAGGAGGCACTCTTTTCTCATTCGTAGCGGGGATCGCCAGGCACTGCCAGTCTGGCGCACCAACTTGCACATATGCTGTTCGAGAGGAATGAAAGAATCAAACACCATGCAGAAGGAGACAGGGGCCAACGCCCCAAGCAGGGAGACAAATGGCGTCCCTGGGCCTGTGCGACAGACAGAGCACCCCGGTCCTCGTAACAAAAATTAGACGCGAAACTGACGTAGTTCCCAGGAACTCTGCCCACGGGCTGCGTTTCCCAGCTCCGCTATAATTTTCCGTGGAGCAAAACCAGCTCTAGGAAAGGCCAACGAGGCGTTTTAGTCTATGACCTCAGGCTCCCATGTCTAGGATACCCTGAGTGTTCTCATTTGGTTTGCCTTGGAGTAGGAGAGAGAAAAGAATTAAACTACACCCGAGCCAACAGGAAATTTGCACTTTTTCCTTCATATCTGAGACCCAAATGAGCTGCTGAAATACGAAGTGAGCGTTCAGGTGCGTTCGCGGCAGGATGATCGCAGACAGGTCGGGGGCGCAGTGGGCAGGACGCACTCTCAGGCCGGATCCTGCCGGGAGGATCGAGAGGAAGGCGAAGGGTGGATTCATTTGGGTGACTGCCCTCTGGAGGCTTGGTGGGACTTCAAACTTGAACTTGGAAAGGAACACTCAGGGACCCGGGAGCAGACGGCTGCCACCAGGGAACACTCCGCAGCCCTCCCTCCGCTGCACTTCGTCAGCGAGCTTGTAATTTCTGCAGGAATGCCGGGCGCTGACGCGGTGCCTGGGGGCCTCAACTGGTCTCGGGTTTTAGAATATTAAGCCAAATACTCGATTTAATAATGCAGAGGAATTTAATTTTGAGTCCTGACTGCAGATCAGGGTCCAAAGCCTCCTTAGACAAGAAGAGGAGGAGGGGGAGGAGTGGACAGAGCTGCTGGTGTGTCTCCACGTCTTCCAAGGCTGGACCCGATGTGGCTGCACGGCGGTGACCCCGGCGGGGGGGGCAGGGTCCGGCTGCTTCGCTAGGGGCCACCTCCCCAGAGTCTCACTGCTAACCGAGCAGGTCTCCAGCCCTCCTTGGGTCTACCAGGGGCTACCCTACCGGCTGCAGCATGGAAAGACAGAAAATACTGGACGGAAATGTCTTCCTGCCCCGCCCCAGGGAGGCCATGGTGCCGCCAAGCCACAGAAGCGGGCATCGTGCCAGGATGCAGAACCACGTGCTCTGCACCCTGGCAAACAGCACCCAGGAAGTGCGGGCAGAAACACCCCCATTCGGCGTCAAACCAGACAGACCTTCGAAGACCCTACTCTCAAAGAATTTTAAAGGATTGCTTCGCGGTAGTTACTAGAATTGAGAACTCTGAATTTAACGTAGGGCTTTGGGGAAAACATGTCTGCAGGAACCCGCCTGCCCTTCCTGCCTCCAGGCACAGGGTCCCCACAAGTAGGAGGCGGGGAGGGAGCCGCTCTTCTTCCTTCCCCCCACCTTAGGTGGGGTTTGCCCCCTCTGCCCTCAAGCCCTGCACCCGCTCACAAGCATGGACAGCAGGTGTGGGGCCTGGCCTCCTCCCCTGTCCCTTTGGACATTCTCTTTGAGACCTGAATCCAAGGACTGAGCTACACAGAGGGGCGGGAGGAGCAAGGCGGGGCCACCATGATCCTGGAGCCACGTGAGGGTCTCTGTGGCCTGTGTCTCATGCAGGCCACCTATGGACACCTGCCAGCCTGCCAGGGAGGCTGAAGGGGTTGTCCCCACCTGGAGCCACACAGGGCTGGGGCAGCTCGCAGCTGGGAGAGGGTGAGGCCAGCGTCGGCACCGATGACAACGTAGAAGCCGCTGTCATGGTTCCTTTGTCCTGCCCCTTCCCCTGTACCCACGAAATGCCAACGGCAGCTGGCCTGGCTGCAGACTCCTGACCTGTGCCCCACACCCTTCTGAAGTTCCAGCTTGGGGGTCGAGTGAGGACGTCCCGTGTTCAAGTCGGGGCATCTTCCCGCCGGCTCCGCCTGCCGTCCATCCCGGCTCCGGGACCGCGACACTGCGTTTCCGCTGCTCTCCCGCGTCCAGGCCCTCGGCTAACGCCGCCATGCCACCTTCAACCCAGATCCCGGGTCCCGTCCCACTCCTCTCACCGCCCTGGTCCCAGCACCCCCTTCTGGGTGAGTCCAGCCACCTCGGAACTGGTCTCCCTCCCTCAGCTCCTCATCCTCCTGGGAACAAACTCTCACACCAGCAACAGGAGCGAGAGGTCAGAGCGTGAGCAGGAAATGCCACCCCCGCTCCCGGCTCCAGGGCAACTCCCCCCTCACTCCCAGCCAAGGGGTCCCCGTGGGGGCCGCGCCGTCTGCCCCACTCCTGGCTCCCTCTCCTCACCGGCTTCTGCGTGAACGTGGAGGCACCTCCAGCCACAGTGCCTTTGCACACGCTGCTGCTCCCTCCACTCCACCCGGAGCCCCCTGCACCCTACGGGTCTTCATCCAAACGTGGTCTCACCAGTTGGTGCGTCCCACACCACTCACCTTCTCTCTCTGCCCGGTGTGGCCCTTCTCCCGCCTGCTTGGTATTTTCTTCCTGCTACTTGTTGCCGTGTAACCCGTGGACCCGGGAGTGTCGCTCGAGGTTTGATCTCTGAACGCTCCTGCAGGGGAAGCCCAGGGAGCTGGCTGGACTCTCGGAACCTAGGCAGGTGGGAAGTGTCTCAGAAACACCGCAGCCACCTACTGCCCCGAACACCCGCGGGTGCGACAGAGAGAGGGCACGTCGGCCCCTCATCCTGAGCGCCATCTCGTAGGGCATCCTGGGAGCAGGGCGGCATGTCCACCCACGAAATCCCACTGGTGTTTTGTATGGGATGAAAAACTCTCACAGTGAGACGAGGGGAAAGAAATTATGTGTACCTCTATCAAAAAACCAAAGGTGTCTATCCCTAAAAATGGAAAGATTGCCTAAATGCAGAGACAAAGAATGAGCCACAGCTTGCCAGCGAAGTGGGCGGGACACCTGAGCAGGAAGTCCGTAGAAAAAGAAGTGAGGTGGCCCATGGACACGCAGATGCACTCAGCTTCGCTCACTATGAGAAACACCCAGATGAAACGGTGCATAGTAGCACGTGCCACCTGTGAGAGGACGTTGTTAGTGGCGATGGTCATATCGGCGTTTTGGAAAACAGGCGATGATATTGTAGGAGGAAGTTAAACTCCAGGAGCAAAAACCCTGCCGGGTAAGAGAAAACACACGCAGGCGTGACCTCCAGGACGTTGCGAATGCCCTGGAACGTGTGGGCGGGACTGTCAACAGGAACTCACAACTTAGCCACCAACAGGCCCCGGAGGCGAGTGCGGCCGAGGGACAAGGAACGCCTCTGGCCCCGAGACTCAGAAGTGACCCTGCCCGTCCCTGTCCCGTGGCTGACGCCAGCGTGGGGTGAGGCAGGCACAGGGTGAGGCAGGGTAGTGGTCCCGGCGGGGCACGGGGAGCATCCCCAGACTAACGCGGGCACGTCCCAGCATGCGAGTGCCCGCTTGGAGGTGTTCCCGCCGGCCACATTTGGGACAATTACTGGAGCATCAAAAACTGATAATAATAATTGCCACTGATTCCAAAGCTGAATAAATGACAACCCATAAATCCGGAGGGAGGCTGTGTGTGCGTGTGTGTGACTGAGAGAGACGGAGGGTGGGGGGCAGATGGGAAACAGCCACTGGAAGAGGCTCCTTAATCTTCCTCCAGAAGGAACTTTGATTTCTTGAGAAGGAGCCGATAGAATTTTTAAGGCTGCCCTTCTGTGAATCGCGGGGTTCAGTCAACATGCTACCGCTTCGCTGTTTCCTTTCTCCCCCTCCCTCTTACTGAGCATCCCTGACCCAGCTACCAGGCTCTGGGACCCCACCCTGGGGCGGGGCAGGCAGGGTTCCAGGGCAGCCTCTGGGAGACACTTGAGAATAGGCACCAAACTTACCATACGTATAACTTGAGGTTTATTTCAAGAATTTGTTCCTTAAAGGGTACCGATTAGGTACAAAAAAAAAAAAATTATCCCTATACAATGAGGATTCATGAGGTATTGTTTGTGAAAACAGAGTATTAGAATCTAGACTATAAAACGTAAGTATCATACCAAAAATACAAGAATTATAAGTCAAATCACAGGGTAACACTTAACACTCATAAAATATAAGAACAAATCGTTTCTTCCCACTTAATGACAGATTTCCATTCATTAATGAGGTAATTGATCCAAGCGAGGATGATCGACAGATGCTAGAACCATTAAGTGGGAAAAAAAATCACACATTGTCGAAACATCACCCCACAAACCTCAAAAGCAAGAAGGTGCCTTGGGACAGAAAGGTAGGGCGATAACGGCGGGGAATAACTGGGTGCCCAGGAAGCACAGCTGCACGACGCCCAGAGACCTTTGCCAGCCTTTCTTGGGGATCGCGCCTTCAGACCAACCCACGGCGGACAGGAAATGCAGGGCACAGAGGAACGCGGGAAACGCCTCTGCGAGGATGCTGCCTAACACACCCAAAAGTGGGGCTTCCGACGAGACAGCAAGCTTGTTCTTCAAAAAAAAAAAAAAAAAACCAAAAGACAAAAACCAATGTCATTAAAACCAGGAGGGACCTATCTAGGTTAAAAGACACATAACTTATAACATCAAAAGCCATTCTTGCTCTTCAGTGGGTTTCTGTTTGAAAAAGAAAGCTGTAAAAGACATGTTGGGGACAGCTGGGGTCATTGACGGATCAGTGAAACAGTAAGTGAAGTTAGGGAATGATTGTGAATTTTCCTAGCCGGGACAGTGGCATCTTTCTGAAAGCGAAGGTCTTTATTTTTGGAAGCGGCATGCTGACGTGCTCTCGGAAGCAGTCTGAGCTCATCGACACAGGGTTCAGCTGGACCACAGCCGGCAGTCCCTCGAGGCACGGAAAATGTGGGCAGTGTCCGCAGCTACTGCATCTACGTGGCACGGATTTGGGTGGTCAGCGCATTGTTCTTCCAATATCCTCTATTTGGGAGGATATCCCCAAGCTGACCCGGGACATGCAGACAAGCACGGGGTTCCCTGGCGGGGACCAAAGGGGCAAGCCCCCGACACCGAACATCAGCACGCTGGGCTTTGCACCGGTGAGAAACGAAGGTGCGTGAGGGTAAGCAGTGAAGACCCTGGGGCTGCCTCGCCCAGCCTGGCTGAGCCCGAGACAGACGTGGAGAAGCCGGTGGGAGCTGCCGCTGCAGCGCGGCTGACCCCTGGACCGCGTGCTCTTCATCGGCACCTACGGCGTGAGATTAGGCGTCCTTCCCAGGTTTGCACGCCGCCCTGGCGTGAGGCACACTGCCGCGCTCCACGCCAGCCTTCCTAGAGCTTATCTTCATTCTCTGTGTTCAGAACCACCAAGGACCCTTCCGTGCCACCGAACAGGGAAGTTTGGTGTTGAGTTACAGCCCCTCCCCGGATGTGCCCCAGACTCACCTTCTTCCTTCACAGTCCACCTGTGCAGCGAGCGTGCTCAGCCACGCGGGGCCTTTCGCCGTTTCTCCCAGGGTGGCTTGTGCTTTCGCATCTGTGCCCGCTTGCTGCTCCAGAAGACCAGCCCCCAGGCCTCCCGAGGGGCCAGGCCCCGAGACGGGCCACCTGGGATGGAATGTAAGCGTCAGCAGGGCCAGGCTGCCTGAGGTCACCTGCCCTCCCTGCGCTCGGTCCGCCCTTCTGCCGGGTTAGCTGAGGGGGACTGGGGACTCCCCAGAGCAGCTGTGAGGAGGAAAGAGCTGATCCCTGGGGCCCAGCGCTGTGCTGGGGTAGTTATGTGAGGGCCCACTCACCGCTACCTACCCCCTGCGTGTGCTTGCATGCATGCATGTATGTATGCATGTCTCTATTTATGTATCTATGTATGTATCGATCAGTTCTGTTAATCACCTACCTACCTACTTATTATCTAGCCAGCTCGCCCTCATCACATGTCACCATCATCATCATCACCCTCAGTCAGTATTTGGAACACATCTGTTGACTACATGAATAAAAAGCTAAGATAAATGAGTATCTAGAGGTCCCAGGTGCACGGCCATAGTAAACCAACACCCCACAGGGTCATGATCTGAACTGACACCCTCCCCTCCCCTGATTTGGCCGGATGGATTCCCCTTGTTTTGCTTTGGGGGGGTCCCTGGGCAGGGCAGGTGGGATGAAAGACCAGAGGATGTTCTTTGAGGGGCTCCTGAGAAGGCTCAGACCCGGAGGGATCCTTTCAAGGAAAAGGCCCTGCGGTGACTCCCACAGGTCCCCCCCCAACAGGAAAGCCGGGGCTCAACCATGTCCCGACCCTAGTTCTGACCCAAGGCAGAAACAGAGGAGTTCCTTTCTGACTTCTGTCCATGACCTTGGACTCAAGTAACTGGAGAATTTTCTGAACGCGCCACCTCCGCTTGCCCAGTTCATCCTGACTCACCCTGCAGAAGCCGTCCTTGTGCCTCTGCCCTTGACCCCTCTGCCCTTGACCCCTCTGCCCTTGACCCGTCTGCCCTTGACCCGTCTGCCCAGCACAGTTCTGTCTCCAGCGCAGCTGGGTTTGGGTTATTCTGAAATGCGTTTCCAGGTCACTCTGCTCCTGCAGCCGGGGGTTCGTGAGCTAGGATGCGATGCGTGGCCGCGTGCCCGACTTGAGCACCAGGCCTGGCGCGTGACAAACAGTGAAGGGCCATTAGTGGAGTTGGCAACAGTTGGCCAGAGGCACACAGGAAACGTCCCTGGACGGCGATGGCGACATTGACGCGGAGACACGGTGCGGCTTGGCCAAGCTTAACTGGAAGCGTCCAAACTGAAGTCATCTTGGGAAAAACGAAGCCGGAATGAGCACTGAGCGCCTGGCCGGGAGGGGGCGGGGGAAGGGGGCGTGGATGCCAGTGTGCCCTCTGTCTGCAGAGCAGCCTGGGGGGTGGGGGTGGGGGCGCCTGGTGCCACCTCCACCACCAGAGCCCGACAACTGGCGAGGTGCACTCACGCATCTGCTCACCGAGAACATGATCGCCGGGCTGGGCCACTTGAAAGCCGTTTGCAAGCAGATTACATGCCAAGTGCCACATTCCAGGAGAGCTGGGAGACACTCGGCAGCCTCATTCCAAAGCAGCGCGTCCCCTTTTGTTCTGCTGTCCCTTCTCTGTGCAACTCACCGCTCCTCAAAGCAGACACGGATGGAGCTCGGGGGCCTAGCAAAGTCAGGGAGCAGAAGGTTTGCAGAAAATGGTAGAAACAGGAATGTCAGCAAGCGAGCCGGCGGGGGGTCTGCTCGCGGCGCTCTGTGGAAAGGGAATCTAGCTGGAGAGTCCCGGGGACGGATTCCAAATGGTCTGGAAGGAATCCCAAGTGAACAGGGACACAGGCCTTCAAATCCTCACTCCACTCAGAGAGGCGAGAACGGGGAAGGGAAGCAGCCGCCGCAGGCAAAGAGAACTCAGCGTGGGGTTGACCTTGGCTCAGCCCTGTCCCCTGAGCCGGGAGGGTCACCGGTGCGGTGGGAGCTGGCTGAGGGCCTCCTGTGCCCGCAGTCCCTGCGAGGAGCAGGCAGGCTCAGCGATTGCAGTCTTCACTGGGCCACGTCCAGCCCGGCCTGGCACCTGCCACCTGCTCACGGGGTGTCTGCACAGTGAGTCAGCGGCCGGCCTTGTCTGTCACGCTCCTGCCTCGCCTCCGCGCTCTGAGCCCTCCTGACAGTGCGAGAAAGCACTTCCGCACGTCAGCAAAGCCAGCTCACCCTCAGAGGGGCACAGGCTGTCCCGCCGAGCTCCTGGTTCTTGCGCAGGGGAGGCCAATGTCTTGTCTCTCCTGCAGGAGGGATGGTACTGCAGCCTAGGGACTGCGGGAAGGACCCTGAAGCACCAGCTCCTGGCCGGGGAACCAGGGGAGCTCGGGATGACTGAGGTCCGTGGCCTCTGACCCTTGGCTCTCATCTGCGTTCCTATTAAGACCGATGTTTCCGGTGCCCAAGCCCAGAGCTTCCACCTCAGTGGGCTGGAGCGGAGTTTCCAGAATCTTCACCCGGAAGTGCAGGTGGCAGTGTCTGAACAGTCCCCTCCAGCCTCAAGACCTGGAGACTCAGGACAAGAGTCAGGACACTCGTGGTCTCCACGGGCATCTCCTCCCCTGCAGAACATGAACATAGTCACCCTCCGAGGGCTGGGGGACCCCAGACCCCAGACCCTCTCACCTTGAAATCAACACTCCGCCCCACATGGGGCCAGCGCCGGCCACCCGGAGAGGAGCCGAGAGGCGTCCCGCATCCCCCTCAATGTGTCCTGCAGCCCCCACCGCCTTTGGCTTTTCCGAGCTTCAGTTTCAGAGGAGGCCTGAAGTCCGAGCTCGGGTGGCAGCTCCATGGTATTTCGCCTTATGCATCTCATTCTGCTTGTCCCCAGCGAGCACAGTCTGTGTACCACGCCTGCCTGAGCCCCACGTGCTCAGCCCCCAGCGGGCAGCTGCAGGTGGGTCAACTGGAGACGGCCAGTGCTCCCGTGCGCCAGTGGACAGTGGGGGATGACACAGGATTTCTGAGAGTAGCTGTGCATCACCTGGGACAAGAGGTGGCCTCGAAGTGATGGCCTGGGAATCCGGGGACAGGAGAAGATGTGGACCCACATGCTGCGCAGTTCAGTCACGGGTCTTGCGGAGAGACCGGGGTGGGGGTGTGGCATGCGCCCCCTTGTCCAGAGCAGAGATGAATTCGGCGTCCTGGAATGACCCAGTACTGCTTCTCACTGCTTCTCACTGAATGTGCTTTTATCAGCGGGTCCTGTAAATAGACACCCTGAGCCCCCCCGGGGGGACTGACAACATCTCCCAGTTACAGCAGGTCGCGCTCAGGACAACCTGCCCTTCAGAAAAGGCCTGACACGTAGTCGGGCGGGGAAGCTGAGAGGTTCCTCACCAGTTTCGAAAAGCAACATGTCAGTCACATTAAAGACCTCAAAATACCGTACTTAGCGTTTCACTGCCGTGGCACTGACCAAGGAGATGGATGAGCCCATAAATAAAAATGACTTAGAGTGCGAATCGAAGTATAGGAAAACTTCTGAAAGTTCCAGGAGGAGAGAATCAGGAATTCCTCCTACGAATTAAGTGCCTCCCGCTCAGCCGCGGCGGGCGTGTTTTCCAGACCCCCGGCTGGGCGTGCTCGCCAACCTTCGCCGAGTCTCACTGCCTCATCACCACTTCATAACCGTGGCCTCCTCGAATGTCAAACTGGGAAAGGGACCCCTAAGAAAAGCTTTGAAATTTTTAGTAAAAAGCCATTTATGCCCACTTCAAAATATCAAACTGTGTAGCAGGGGCTACGGCAGAGGAAGGCAAGCTCCTTCCCTCCCCAACCGCGAAACCGCACCGTCCGGTGTCGCCTTCGCCAGGAGTTTCTCTGCGGCGGCCTGCAAGGACGCACAGGTGCCTCTCACTTCCACAGATGAGTATATTCTGCACATCGTAGTGCATCTTGCTTTTGCAATTAGAACTATAACTTGAAGATCAGTTTCACAGCAAGGGATCGAGCCATAAATCCCGCAAGCATAGGTCTGTGTTCTATTTTGAGAATTTAACAAAAAATATCTAACAAGCACCCTATTACTGGGCAGTTTTTTTTTTCCCCTAGCTTTTTGTTACTATTAAAATGAACATTCTTATACATCTTTTTCTTAATGAGTGCCTAAGGAGAATTCCTGGTTCAAAAGGTATGCAGATAATTATCAAATTGCCTCCAAAGAGAAAGCAAAAATTTACACTTCCATTAAAAGCGTACAAAATGCCCATTTTCAATGGAATTTATCAACATAATGTAGTAAGATTTTAAAATGTTTTATCAGCCCAAGAGATAAAAATGGTATCTCATTTTAATTTTATTTCTAATAAAGACTGAAGTTAAGTTTTCCCCCCCAAAGTTTAAACGTCGGCGGTGTTTCCAGGTCCATGAAACGCTGATTCAGGGCGTGTGAGTGACCGTGTGCAGGATCGCAGCTTCCCTGACAGGCACCCCGACCTCGGTACGTACGTACCAAGAAAGGAAGCTCCGTGTCTGTTGTTTAAATAGCGGAACCTTGTTTGCCCTCAGCTCGTGACTGGCCTTTTGCTTCGCGTAATTTCTGCTATCAAATTATGAAATATGTGCGGTGATTTAAAATTGTGGCATGTGAATTGTGCTTCCTTCAGGGTGAAAGTTTTTTTCACTCTGAAATGATATGAATAAACGCCTTCCACGTTTTGGCCTGGTGTTTTTAAACTGGAATTTACCCCTTTAAACTTATGGCACATGTGGGATTTACATGAATTCGTACGCAACGAACTGAGGGTCCAGGTAGATTTTTGTGTCAAACGGTGAGTTATTTGTTCAACAATGTCTCCTATACAATCTGTGCATTTTTAACTGATTTTGTATTTATCGCACACTAAACGTACACATGTATGAGAGTCTACTTTAGTGCCGCATTTCCCCATTCCTCACATCTATTCTCACACCCGGCATGAAATCACTGAGCTTATTGGAGCTTCATAATGCGCGTACTCTCTGAATAAATTCTTTTCACCCCATTTATTTCTCATCTTCAGATTTTTATTCAAGAATAATATAGTTATGGAATTTGACAAGGTAACAAATGCTGTTGTAATTTTATTGTAATTACATTTAATTTATATTGCCAAAGTATCTCTTTATTCTAAATATAGGGCATGCTCTTCTTCTAAATCACTCAGCAGATTTTTAATGTTTTCTCTATATAGATGTTTTTTATGTTTTGATTTATTTTTGATTATTTGGGTCATTGAAGAAATTTTAAACAGAAATATTTTCTTCACTAGAGCAAATAAGTTTTATACAGATACAGATGCAGATAGAGATGCAGGTACAGTCGCAGATACAGATGCAAATAGAGATGCAGGTACGGTCACAGATACGGATGCAGATACAGGTACAGATGAGAACCTCATGTCCTAGTGCCAAGACCAAAATTCAAATACCTTCATCCTCAGAAAAACAAACAGCAAGCCCACAGGATCTATGATAAGTGCCAATGATTGAAGTACCTGCCAGAACAAACTCAACAACCACAAAGGCACCAAAAATACTCCTCACAACATGTCACTTATGACAGTGCACACACAACCCAAAGTTATGGGACAGAACAGGACAAAGGTAACCTACAATCCAGAGGAAAAACACAATAGAAATTCAAGTGTGTAGACTTCCGGCCAAGATGGAGGCGTAGGTGAACACACTGTGTCTCCTCACACAACAAAAATAAAGGACAACAAAGATTTAGAAACAAGAAAACAACCAGAATTGACAGAAAATTGAACTGTAAGAAAGTCCAGCATCCATTTATCCAGACTGGTAAGAGGGGCGGAGTTGTGGCAGGAAAAAGTGGAGGTTGGTGGACCTGGGTATGCAGGCAGCAGCAGCGGGCAGACTCCAGGTACACAGGCAGCAGCTAGTGGACCCCAGGCATGGGATGGCAACAGTGTAGACCCAGTGAGGCTGCGCAAGGCGGCTGGCTGACCAAGTGGTTCCATATTCGCACGTAGATAATCCAGGTGAAGGGGAAGCAGCAGAGGGGACTGGAATCCAGGAAAGATTGGAGCAAGCATCGTTGTTGCCTCTCAGACCCCGCCCCACATACAGCGTCAGTACCCAGTGACTGGGCTGCCCCGCCCTGGGGAACCCCTAAGGTTCCACCCCTCACTATGTAACATCTGCAACCAGACCAATTAAAAAAAAAAAAAAAACAAAATTGGCTCAAATGGGACAACAGATCAAAGCCCCAGAGCCAATTCATCTAAGTGACCAAGAGATAGCCAACCTATCAGATGCACAGTTCAAAGTCCTGGTGATCAGGATGCTCACAGAATTGGTTGATTTTGCTCACAAATTAGATGAACAAATGAAAGCTACAACAAATGAAATGAAGGAAAACACACAGAGAACCAATAGTGATGGGAGGAAAACTGGGACTCGAATCAATGGAGTGGACCAGAAGGAAGAAAGAAACAACCAAACAGAAAAGAAGGAAGAAACAAGAATTTTTAAAAAATGAGGAGAGGCTTAGGAACCTCCAGGACATCCTTAAACGTCCCAACTTCCGAATTATAGGGTTACCAGAGGGGGAAGAAGAAGAGCAACAAATGGAAAACTTATTTGAACAAATAATAAAGGAGAACTTCCCCAATCTGGCAAAGAAAATAGACTACTAGGAATCCCAGGAAGCTCAAAGAGTCCCAAAGAAGTTAGACCCAAGGAGAAACACACCAAGGCATATCATAATTACATTAGTCAAGATTAAAATGAAGGAGAGAATTCTAGAAGCAGCAAGGGATAAGGGCATAGTCACCTACAAAGGAGTTCCCATCAGACTGTCAGCTATTTCTCAAAAGAGACCTTACAGGCAAGAAGGGGCTGGAAAGAAGTATTCCAAGTCACAAAAGTCAAGGACCTACATCCAAGATTGCTCTATCAAGCAAAACTTTCATTTAGAATGGAAGGGAAGATAAAGTGCTTCTCAGATAAGGTCAAGTTAAAGGAGTTCATCATCACCAAGCCCTTATTATATGAAATGTTAAAGGGGCTTATCTAAGAAAAAGAAGATAAAAAATATGACAGTAAAAAGATAGCAAACTCACAGATATTAACAACCACACCTAAAAGAAAAGCAAACTGAGCAAACAGCTAGAACAGGAGCAGGAACACAGAAATGGAGATCACATGGAGGGTTAGCAACAGGGGAGTGGGAGGAGGAGAGGGGGAAAAGGTACAGAGAATAAGTAGCATAGACGGTGGGTAGAAAATAGACAGGGGGAGGGCAAGAATAGTGTGGGAAATGTAGAAGCTAAAGACCTTATGACACATGGACATGAACTAAAGGAGGGGAATGTGGGTGGGAGGGGGTGTGCAGGGTGGAGGGGAATGAAGGGGAGAAATGGGACAACTGTAATAGCATAATCAATAAAATATATTTTAAAAAAAGAAATTCAAGTGCATTGGAGCATTTGAAGGTAAAGGTGTACAGTAAGAGTAAACAGAGGAGAAACCTTAACAGTGAAATGATATCTATAGGTAAGTAAACCAAAGGTAAATGCTAAAACAGTAGGGCAAAATATCTGAAATAAAAATTAATATAGATGTGCTTACCAGCAGGCTAAACACTGAGGAAGAAGGAATCCACAATTTGGACATCAGGCCGACAGGAGTTTGACACAGTGAAAGACACAAAGGAGGAAGATTGAAAAAACAATAAATTCTCCTCAGGGACCTGAAGAATAGCATGCAATGGAGCAAGTACTGAATTGGATTCCTCGAAGGTGAGGAGAGAAAAAATAAGTTAGGGAAAAATATTGGGAAAATAATAGCAAGAACTCCTTTCCAGTTTTACAAAAAACACCAATCTACAAATCTGCATATTTAGGAAGTCAGTGCTCTCTAGCAAGATCAATGAAAAGAAGATCACACGTACGCACATCAGAGTGAAACTTTTTAAAACCAAATGTAAAAGAAAAAAATAAAAGCAGTCAGATAAAAACCAGTATATTAAATGCAAAGGGAAAAAAATTGCTGACTACTCATCAGGAAATTTTTTTTTAAAAGGAAGACAAAGATAAAGTAATAGCTTTTTAAAAGTACTTAAAAATAAAAACTGTCAAGTTGATATTTTTCACCATTAAAAGTATCCTTTAAAATGAAGGGACAAAGAAGAAATTTCAGAGAAATGAAAGTTAAAGAAATTTGTTTCCAAAATACATTTGAAATGATAAAGGAGGTTCTTTGTGAATGGCTCTGATACCAGATTAAAATTTGGAAATGCAAGAAGAAATGAACAATACTATAAATGGTAAATGCATGGGTAAGTATAAAAACTATTTTATTAGTTTTCTAATTTCTTCATGGTAAAATGTTGAACACAATACAGTGGGATTTTTAACATATGCAATAGTGGAATATGTGAAAAAATAATATCAAGGACAGTGAATTTAAATGAAGTAACACTTTAAGGTTTTTATATCTTATCTGAAGTGGCACAATATTGCTTTTGAATAGAAAATGATAGGTTAAAATGTATCTTTTAATCCATGGGGTAATTACAAAGTGCAAAAAGATAAAATAAAAAGAAATACACCACTCCTACCACTATCAGTGAAAGGTATAGTTAAGAATACATAGAAAATAGAAATTTAAAAATTGGTTAACTCAAAATCAGATAAAAATAAGGAAAAATAAAAAACTGACAGGTCAAAGAGAAACAGGTGGCAAGACGGGTGCATTAAATGTGAATGGACTGAAGTCTCCGATGAAAGGCCGAGAATGTCCGAGTGTGCAGAGACAAGACCCAGTGATGACGCCATAGAAGTTACAGCTGAAATATGAAGAAAAGATAGGTTGAAAATAAAAAGATGGAAAATATGTAACATCCAAACCGTAGGCTTAAGAAAACTTGTGTGATCGTATTAGTAATAGAAAATATGAGGTCTGTCCAGAAAAATCCAGCCATTGTTAACATAACAGGAACAATTTGCTCAACATCACTGTCACCTGGCAGCTGAGGAGCGTGGACCGGAATGCACCTGTGTGAACAAGGACGACCTCACTGTACTAGTGGGGGGGGGTGGTAGAGGCTGTTGAGTGAGCATGTGCACTGTGTGATTGTCACATTCAAAGTGACAGAGAGGAGAGCCACAAACTGGCATCAACTTTTGTGTTAAGATTGAACATTCCTCCACGGAAACTATTCAGATGATTCAGAAGGTGGCAGCTGTGGGCAACTGGTGACTGGCGGCTTCATCACAACCATATGCCTGCTCATGCTTCACATCTTCTGCAGAGTTTTTTTTTTGGCAAAACATCAAGTCACCTGGGTGACTCAGTCCCCTACAGCCCAGATTTGACAACCTACGACTCCTGGCTTTCCCCAAAACTAAAATCACCTGTGAAAGGGAAGCGTTTTCAGACCACTGATGAGATTCAGAAAAATATGACAGGGTCACTGATGGTAACTGGGAGAACTGTGTGAGGACCCAGGGTGCCTACTTTGAAGAGGACTGGGGCGTCATTGTCCTGTGTACAGTGTTTCTTGTATCTTCAATAAATGTCTCTATCTTTCCTAGCACGTGGCTGGATACTTTCTGGACAGGCATCGTAGATTTCAGAAAACATGTTTCCAGAGATAACAACAATCATTTCGTGATCCTGAAAACTCCCTTCCTGAGGAAGACGTAACAAGCGCAAACGTGGGTGCACCCGAGAATAGTCACAAAATAAATAACGCAAGAACCAACAGAATTAAAGGGGCAGCTACACACAGCACAATCATAACCAGAGACCTGAACCCTGCCTTCCCAGTAAGCGAAGTAATCACTGATACCGTACGAGTAGGTGTCCCTGTTCCAGAACAGTCCCGGGGGGTGGGGAGAGCGATCTACTATTACCGGATGGTCCCACCCTTGTGCTCCGGGGGTCCCCCACACCGTGCCATACTAGGTTCGCCTTGCCCGCTGCCAGGGAAAGACGTCTCTCAATGCCAGAGATTAGTGAAAAGGAAAGGGATTATTTATTTAAAGAGTTATACAAACGTAAGAGTAATGACTTAATGTCTTCACTGAGATCCCAAAGTCCTGTAGAATACCCTCAAATGCACAGTCCTTCCTTCCCCTTCTGCCCAGTCCGCCTGTATCTCAGAAAAAGAAATAGAAGCCCGTGGTTCTTCTCTGCCCAAGTCTTGTGGTCCTAAAAGGATGCCACATGGCTGCCGTGCCTGGGTTTAAATCCCAGCACCAATCTTCCTCTGCCGCACCATTCCCGACTCCTCCCACAATTGGCCACAGCTGCCAGCATTCCCATATTTTTTCCAGCTTTGCTGGGCTGCCATAGTAAGTCCGGGCAGGCGTGGCCCCGTGGCCTGGAGCCAATCATCTCCAAGCTCTCACACAGGCTCTGTGACCAGGGGAGTTGCCTCCCAGTTACATCATGGGTGGAAGTCACTCCCATCCCCCTGGCTCCAAGCAGGGCCACAGCTGTTTAACATATCCATGAAACCAGTTAAAGGTTATAGATATGTTAAATGACTGTTCTAGAGGTTATCTGCAAAACTGTTGCTATTCAAAACAACTCGCAATGTCCCTGCTCCATGCATCCCACCCCCAGCTCAGACTTGTGGGGGTGAGGACATCCTATATATATGTTTTCTAATATTTCCTGGACACCCGTGGCTGCACCCTGTCACATACGCAAGATCTGCGTAACTCTAAAAACTGCCTTGACCTAATTGAAATGTATAAATGCTGCAGCCATGAACCATAGACTGGATGCACCAAAAGAAACCATCTGTAGGGCCATAAAGTCTTAGTAACTTTCAAAAAGCTTCAGAATCTTATAGCGTATGTTCTCCAGTGTATGTTCCAATTAAGACTGTATTTGATTGGAAACCTATAACAATACTTATAAAAACCCAAGTATTTTTAAATTAAATGGTACACTTCTTGATAAGACATTGTTCAAAGAAAAGCAAATCACAAGAAAACATTTTGAACTGAACCACAATGAAAGCAAACATCAAAACATTTGAGATTCAGAAAAACCAATAGATAGTGAAATTTTGTAGCATTCAAGGCAGCTATTACACAAAAACAGATTTAAGATCACTGATATTGGTTTTCTTCTTAAGAAGATAAAACATGAAAGGCAAACAAACGTAAAACTAAGAAGTAAACAAGTAAAGATCAGATGAATCATCAAAACAAAAATACAAACAGTAGGGAAAACTTAACACAGATAAGTTTAGTTTGTTGAAAATATTAATAAAATCAATAAACGCTGGCAAACCTAATCAGGGGAAAAGCAGAAAGAAAACATTCACTAACACCCAGCGTGAAAGGAAGAATGCCATCAATTAACTCCTCATATGGCAGCCGTCAGAAGGGAAATGCGGGCAGGCTGGGAGCAAGTCGATGCCAATAAAGTCCCCAAAGTAGCAGAAATGGACCAATTCCTTAAAAAATATGATGGAGCAAAGCTAACGTAAGAATAAACTTAAAATATCTAAACAGGTAAAGCAATTAGGTTTGTTATGGAAAATTGTTCCACCAAACACACACACACACACACACACACACACACACACACACACACACACCAACACCCCCCACAATCCAAGGGGTTTCGGTGGCCCTGCGTCAAACTGTAGGGACGAAGAGGCTCTGTCACACATAGACAGCCCCAGAAAACGGAGTGGGGATAACCACTTCCCAACTCATTTTTCGAGACCGGCGTCACTGACACCTGAAATTGAAAAGGGAAAACTTTAACGTTCTTCATAAACATACACATAATAATGTGTTAATAAAGCATTCATAAATCAAATCCAGCAACATGCAAAAAGGATAACACAAGAGTATGTCCTGGAAAGTGAAATTTACCCCAGCGATGCAAACTTGCCTTAACATTTAAAACTCGGTCGGTATAATTTACCACCTTAACAAAACAAAGGAACAGAAGTGTGATCTTTTTGACAGATGCAGAGAAAAGCATGGGTTGAAGCTCTACACCAACTTAGGAGAAGACAAAATCGCTACATCACACTACGCAAGGAAGGAAACTTGTTCGTTCTGGTAACGGGCATCAATGAAAAGTCTGCCTCTGTTATCACCGTTAACGGTAAAATGTTGTTGACTGTCTTCCCTCCAAGGTTCGTATAAGGCGTTAGTGTCCGTTCTTACTTCCATTCAACAAAGCAATAAAGCAAGGAAGTGAAAAACCTACGAACTTCAGGGGTAAAAAGAGTAAAGCTATTTAAAGTTGGGATTCTGCCCTCTGAACACCCTGAGGCAGCTGCAAAACGCCGCTGGGTCTGGTGAGCAGACGGAGCAGGATCACAGGCTGAGGACGACACAGAACTTGCACCTCGCCGCCTGCAGAGGGAACACACTGTTTTCCATATTTTGTTGTGGATAATGTGCGCTCTTTTTTGCCCAAATTTTTGAGGGGAAAAGTAAGGGTGTGCATCATACATGAGCAGCACTAATTCCATATCTATGTAAATATTTCTAATTCTTTTATCTATGCCTACGTGTTCCATGTGTAACTCTAGAAAGCAATAACAACATCTGTGCGGAAAATAACACTCTCGAATATGATAATTGGGTCTGTCTCTAAATGTAAATAAATGAATAATTGAATTAAAACATTAAAATGAAAAGATTGTTTCCCCCTGAAAGTTTGGCCCGAAAACACGGGTGTGCGTGAGACACGGCAAGCTGGTGGGAAACCGCGCCGGATACAAGAGCAACGAGGCCGAATTTCCGACACCAGCTGAGTGACATGAGGGTGCACACTGAGCGATTGCGTTGACGTAAAGTTAGGAGCAAAAACAGTCGGCCAGTGGTTTTCTCAAGAAGGGTGACGTGGCTGCAGGAAGCAAGGGAAAACCCTCTGGGGTGAGGCGGCGGGGACGTCTGTGTCCAGGCTGCAGCTTTGGTCGCTCAGGTGCGTGCATTCTCCCAAACGAGCAGGCTGACCCGGGTGGACGGGGTGTTCTCATCCCAGCTCCTCTCCGCACGGCTGGTGTGGTTTTAACAGTAAAAACACCTGTGGGAAGTGTGGACGCAGAGGGGAGCGGGTCGGTGGCGTTTTCTTTCCTGTCAACGTTTGTAACCGAGCCCTGAGTTGTCATGGTGGGAGCCTAACAACCAGCCGTGACGGGGCAAGTGTAAATTAAGGTGTGACATCATCAGCATTTCCCAACACTGGTCCAACTCAAGCTTTCCTCTCCCTCACCCCACCCCCCCTTTTTTAAAACAAGACACTTAAAAACATCCCAGGGAGTCAGAAATACACACACAAGCACGCCTGCTCTTAGGTAACCGTGAACCTGGTGCGGTCCCCCAAACTTCAGAGGAGGAGGTGAAGGTCCCTCTCCGGGGACGTGAGGCCTGGAAGTCACACGGTGCTGCGGAGAGAGGCTGGGTCCCAGGCCCATGCGTTCGATCCCAGACGACGTGGCGTTGGTGCCACAGTTGAAGAGGACAGCGTTTTCATTTCCGAAGAATGTTCCGGGCTCGTGATGCTTCCGATTCGCGTCTCCCCATTTTTCATTTAGTCGGAGAATTCATATAAAACTGGATTTTACATTTTTCTGGAAGAGTTGCCACATTCTTCCCGTAAGACTGATTCATTTCAAAACCTCCCATTTGTGAATCGAAAAATAGGTGCTGTTATTGCCGTAAACAGCGTACGTGGCTGCCCAACGCGCCAAACTCAGGGCTGGAGAGGGCTCTCCCTCTCGGACCCGGAGGCGGTGTGCAACGCGCCATCAGTGCCAGATCTGGGGGGGCTGCTTTGCCCCGCTCCCCACCCCCGCGTCCATACTTCCCCTGGTCCGTGTCAGACCTGCGTGCCAGGCCTGATGCTTAAACTCTCCAAAAGCACAAGTTGCTGGCTCTGTGATTTTGTGAAGTTTTCTTCTGTTGTGTTAACTGAGATTGTTAAAAAAAAAAATGAACCCCATTTCTGTCCCGATCGGGCTGACTTCCTCTCCCTGTCATCTGACCCAGAAGCCAAAACCGGGGGGCTTTGCTCGCGCCGACTTCCCGCCCCGAACCGAAGGAGGAAAGGCAGTGTGGGAACACGTCTGAGCTGTGCAAGGCCTTGGAGAAGACCCAAGGGCCGGGCGTCCCCCAGGGTGTGGGCTGGGACTGTGATGGACGAGCCAGCCCGGGACCCCCGCCTCCTCCCAGCATGTGTTTTTGTACTTTCTCCCTAATATATTGCAGGGTTACTGCTAAGGCGTGAACAGCTCTGGAACTCCTCCCCGTCCCCTGAGACCTAGCTGGCCCTCCCCACGTTTGACATGAACCATAAACTTGGAAAGACAAGGCTCTCCCACGAAACCTTTTAAGGGCCCAGGGCATTAACCGCAAAGGGCACCTGCGCTGCATCCGGAGCTTTCAACACGGCCATGAGCTTCACATCTTTTAGGGGAAAAACACAAGGAAGGCAATGTTTTACGGCCGGGCCAAGGATCCAGAGCCCGGAAGAGCACGCGTGCTCACGCTCAGAACCGTGTCGGGATGTCTGCCAAGCGTTGTTTCGGGAAGACCATGGCTGCCGTGCGCTTTCCCGCGGTCAGAGTGGGTGCGGGAAACGTCGTCGTCCTGGAGAGTTGGGGTGAGCGCCGCACCCGAAGACCGCTTTTAGCGCGCCTTGGAGTTGTCAGGGGTTTTCTGAGCCTTCTTCATAGGTCGGTTGTTTTTTATTTTTTATTTTTATTTTTTTAATTCTCAGAGACAAAAAATGTAATTGGTCCAAAGTTTAAGGAACTCAAAAGTCCAGGAAACCGGGTTTCTGTTTCAAGCTGCAGGAGGTTCACGTCCACCCGCACCAGAAAGGCTCGCGTGGGGGGAGGGGGATCTGAGTACCGGTGTCCGATGTTCCGACTCAGAAGTGGAATGTTCAGCATTCTCTCTCTCACGCCTGAAGCGTCAGCTCTGACAAGGTGTGGTCGGGCGTCGAGGAACTTGGGTTTCTCCCCAGCAGGTGGACCAGGGGAGGCCGCAGCTCCGAAGGGCCCGTCCTGGCCGTGGGCATGTCGGGGAGGTGTGTGCCGCCCTCAGGTGGGCCTCCCGCACCAGCCTTCCTGCTCGGCCCACGTCAGACACCGGTGAGAGCCACAGGAGAAGCCCCCAGAACACATCAGGGGCTTTGGCTCACAGGCAGCAGAATAGGGACTTTGGTGGAACCATGGACATTCACCACCCCTGCGGACACGGCCTGTGGGCAGTCGGGACGGCTAGCCCGGGCTCACACTTGTCCTCTTCACAGCCAAGGGAGTCTGACCTCTGGGTGGCCTCTCGGTCCCCTTTCCCACGCGGCCCCTCCACTTGCCATCATGTTTCTCTCCAGGAGTCTGGATAACTTGGTTGACACCTATGTCACTTTGGGTCATCAGTGCCCAGGGGACCTCATGGGAGGGACTGCAGGGAGGTCCCCAAGAAGGTACCCCAGGGACCTGTCCGCCTCCGACTTTCCTCCATCAGCCCATGTTCCTTCTTTCTAATCCTGAGTCTCGGGGCAGAAAAGTGAATGGAAGCTGACGCTCCAAGCTGCCTTTGGAGGGAGGGAAGTGAAAGGAGGAAAACAAAGAGAGAGGGTTGGGAATTCAGAGACGCCCCGATCAGACTTCCAAATGTCTCCACCCGCCTGATCGCTCCTGCTAACTCTCACCCCGCTAGTCACCAGGTTCTTTTTGGCCGTGCGGTGGATGCATTTTGCTGAGACTTGACGCAGTTCATCTGAGCACCCGAAGCTACTAGAGCGCAGCGCACAGGCAGACACTCCGAGTCATCACAGGGGTGCCCAGACTTGCACGCTCCCGTGAAGCAGGGAGGGGAAGGCAGTAGGTGGCTGGGCTCTTGGACTCCCCGCCGGGCCAAGGCTCCTTGGGCCTTGGTTTCTGTAGCCGGGAGTCTCCGTGGTGGCTGTGGGGATCCGAGGAGGCCCGTGGCTGCTCTTGCTGCGGGACGGAGCCTCGTCCCCTTTAGTCCTCGGGTCCTCTCTCTGCTGTGTTTCCGGCGGCCCGGCCCTGCGTGAATCCGGACCAGAACGTGGCTTGGCGCCCGCAGCCCCAGCCAGTGAGACCGTTCCTGCCTGCCTGCTGTGCCAACCGCCTGCGAAGGACACCGTTTGCCAAGTCTCATGTCTTCCCTGGAAAGGGAGGCGGCCCAGGCGCTGACGCGGACCGGGTGGCAGGTGTGCGGGGGGAGTGTCCACACCACCCCCCCTCCCCCAGCAACGGCCACTCTTCTGGAGCAGGGGGAGGGGCACCAGGGAGAAGCCTTTGGCCCAGTGCTGGTGACCAGTGAGGAGCTTTGGGGTCGACCTAGGACACCTCCAGACCAGTGTGTCCCAGTGCAGCCCCATGGAGGCCAGAGGAGGAAGGCAGACTGGGGAAGCGTGGCTCCCTGATGGTGTTCGGGATGAGGGGGTACATCTGGCTTTTGGCTGCTAAAGACTCAGACAATTGCTCAGAGCCTAGATCGTGGGTGAGGGAGAGACCCTGGATGGCAACATGGGTGCCTGGCTCATGTGTGACGTTCACAGCATTGCCCCTGTGACAGGCGTGATGGAGCCAGCGTGGGGTGCATGAGGTCGAATTCACTACAGCTCGTCGTCTCCGACACCTGGCTGCTTCTCCTCAGGGTGCTGGACGGAGGGCACTTTGGGTCCCAGTGCTGGGGGCCCGCGCATGCGCCCGGCCTGGAACATTCCACACCCGCCTGGAGGGGAAGGAGGCGCCGGAGAAGCGCTTGGGTAATGATGTTCAAAAAATTTATCTCCAGAAATAAAATGGGGATTCCAGACCTGCCAGACAATAAAGCAGAGCCCAAACCCCCTTATAAAAAAATCCGCTGCTTCCCGCTCTCCGAACAATGTTTATCTTATCTGTTTGCAAGACTTAAAAAGGCCAACGAGGCAGTACTTGCGTTTAGGAAGATGGGAAGTCACACGAGCCAGAAACAATGAGTCACACTCCGTTTTCTTTTCCCTACCGTAACTGTTGCTTTTGGAAGGCATCGGAATCTTGGTTATTAATGTATCTTTATGGGATTTCCAGCTGCTGATCACATGTCCAACCATACATGAAGGGGAACGGGAGAGGAGTGCGGGGACCAGGACTTTTCTCAAAGCGAAAAGCAGGCTTTCGCCATCACAAACCCTGGCACCCACGTCCCCTGGCGGTCGCTGCCAGTTTTCCAGGAGGTGCCTAACCCAACAAGTGACGGAGGGTAATCGGCTGGAAAATGGGATTTGCCGTGCTTGGGAAGGGGAGCCCGGAGGGGCGAGCCCCGGGGTCAGCTCTGACACGGGGCGTGGCTAAGGGAAGGCAGCCAGGGCCGCATGATTCGTGGGGGGAGCCTGCCTCCTCAGTGGACAGACAGACAGCCCCATGGCACCTACTGGGTGCTTAGCCCTGTTTGAGAAGTGAGGACAATGTGAAGAAGGGTGTGACCTGGATTCGTGAAAGCCCGGGCCTCACCTTGCATTTGGGACGGGTGGGGGTTATCCCGGTCTGAGACCGCTGACAGCTTCTCCTCCAGCTTCTGCCCCTCCGTTCTGCCCGAGGTGCCCGCTTAATGAGATCAAAGGGCAAAGGGTCTGTCAATAAATCGGGAATAATAATAACGTCCACTTGGCGGGGACGGAGAAATAGGTGCATGAATGTCCCAGGTGAAATGCTCACACGAGGGCTGCGTGGACAGGTAGGCTAAGGTCGGCCCCCCGTGGAGTTAGCGGTCCGATGAGGACTGTGTTTACATTTGGGGGAAGGGGGTGCAGAGGAGACCTCTAGAGGAGGCGGGTCTGAGTTTGGGGGTAGGGCTATGGGAAGGAAGGAAGGAAGGAAAGCAGAAGGAACAGGGTGAGCGAAGGCAGGCAGACAGGAGTCGACCGGGCCGAGCAGAGCGGCCGTGGGTTCAGGAGAGACAACCAGGTAAGGCCTGGTGCCAACTGCGGATGCAGGTGAGGGAACGTGAACTCCACCTGGGGATGTTAAGTCACCAGGGAGCAGCGTTGTTCCCAGCTGGCCGCCTTCGGAGGTGAAATTCACACCAGGGCACTGCCTGGTCGACAGACGGGACACACGGTCGGGCATAAGCTGCCTTGGTTTGAGCGAACCGATGCTACAAAGCCTCAGAGTTTCACGCAATACCGAGGAGAAAGACCGCCCACACTCTGCCCCCCTGGGCGGACGCTTGCCCTTCGGCAGGTGGCTCGTGCCCCTGGGGGCCCTCGAAGGCAGGGGCCTCCCTCTTACTGCTCCGTCCACATGGACCCTGGGGACGGTCAGCATTGCTGCCCCTGAAGGGTGGCCTGCACCTCAGGGGGACGTCAAATCCTCCTCGTCGCCGCCCGGCCCCACACAGGCCCCGGCCTTAGAGCCCGTATTGCATCCACCTCTGTGAACGCAGCACGTAGACAGCTGGCCCCGCGCCCCTGGGGCCTCACCAGGAGAGCCAGGCCCTGCCGCACCAGCTCTCGGTGACAGGCAGGGACCGCGCTCCGTGCGGCGATCCGGCGATTGCAGGCAGCCTGGGCAGCCGCCCTACGCACGCCTCGGAGGGAACACGGTAATATTCGGCAATGGCAATTCTCCTAAATAAATAGCACATCAACGTACTTAAACCTAATCATAAACGGTACAAATTGGGCCCAAGTGCAAACAGAAACCTGAGCCGAAGTCCGGAGTTAAAGCAGCCATTGTCTCTGCCCTGACCCGGGCCCGGGGAGCCTGGTGCGTCCGGTCACATCTGTGAAAGCGATCTGAATGCCAGCCCCGTGTTTTAATTATAAATATATAAAAAATTTTAATAAGACGGCATTCTGGGCTTGCTAAGCTTTTAAAACGCTCACTGGGGGCGGCGTGGGCGGAGGAGCGTTCCATGTGCCCCAGACCCGGTGCCAGTGTGTAGTGATTGAATGTTTTCCTGTAGTAAATTGAAAAAACCTGGTTTGCGAGAACGGATCCAAATCACTTGGCATTAGAAAGGTAATTTGTTACCTGGCTTCAGTGCGCTGGAACTTGGTGAGGAGCCTGGATCCCCGAAGAAAGGGGATGCCTGGGCCTCCCCCCAGGCTGCAAATTCCCTCCGCCTTCCCTGCCCCTCCCTCCCCGCCCCCCCCACCCCCGGCCTCCCCTGGCTTTCTCACGGCTCCAGAAACGAGGTTCTGCCCCCAAACACGGAAACGGGGCTTCTCGGGGCCCAAGCCAGCTCTTCGCCACCTTCTCTGGTCCTCTCCAAACCTCGGGCCTGCTTAATTATGATTAATTGCCACGTGGATAATCAGATACAGTTTCAAAAGGTTGGAAATGACATTCCAAGGACTCCAGGGGAGACGGGAGATCTTTCTTTGTTCCCAGGAAGAAAAGGCAGGCCCCTCCCTCCGGCCCCTAACCCTTTTCTTATTTTAACAATTCCAAACAGAATTAATACCATCGGTATATTGTTCCGGCCCCAGGGAATCGAACTTCAACTGTACAATTTCTGCAGCTGTCAGGGCTTCAGCCTTCCTGTCAATAACGGGGATGTTGGGGTGCCCTCCTGCTCGGAGGAAAGCCGTTTCGAGTTTCTGCTTCCCGTCTGCGCTTTCTGGGTGGTAGGACTTGATGAGAAAGCTCACACGGAAAAATAATAACAGCGGTTAAAAAGCTTCCACTCTTGACTTAACTGGATCAAATGTAATAGACTTCAGTCTTTTCTCCTGATTTCCTCGGCTCGTTCCGGAAAACGCCGTGGAAAGTGCAGGCCGCGTCGCCTCCCCAGAACACGTCCCTCCGCTCAAATCCCTTCGGCTGAGTCAAGGATCACAGCGTGTCACTTCCAGTCTCACAGAAGTGCTGGCCCGCTCAGCTCCGATTACCGCGAGGCAAGTCCCTGCTTCCCCGGCGCGAGGGGCTGCTGCCCTTGGCTGCCGGCCCAGCATTGTTCTGTTCGTTACATTCCGGGGGCCTCTCCGCCGGTTAATGTTTGCGCTGGGAGGTCCAGATAGCCAGCCATCAGCACTGAACTTCTCCCTTTTTGTTGAGAACTGCAGGCTTCTAACGCCATCCCTGGCTGTCCAGGCAAAACGCGCAGGTGAACACAAAAGCACTGATTTCCGTTTTACGCGCAAACGGTGATATTTGCAGCGGCTTTACATGCGCGCTCGTAAAAGACGGGCAGAGGATGTCTGGCCTTTTAGGAGTTTGTGGTGGCTGGAACTGGTTTACCAATTTAAGGGCAGTCATTTTATTTTCTCTTTCAAATTCAAAAGAGCATCAACGTATTTTTATCCCAGGCGGCTCCCGCCGGTCCGTCCGTTCTGCGTCGGGACTGCGCACCCTCATGAGAGGAACCACCGTCAGACACGGATAAACCGATTGGAACCAGTTTCAAGTGCGTCGCGTTTGATCAAACCACGTCTTCAGAAGGGACTTTAAAGGTTGGGGTTGCGGGAGCACTGGGGCTGTGCTCAGCATCTTGGCCGTGGTCCTGGAGCGTGGTGCCCGGCTGGCCGTGACGATCGGGCCGTGGTTGGGACCGATGTGACGACGGGGCGTCTCGCACAGGGTTTCATGCCCCGTGGAAGCACCGGGAGTGAGGGGGTGGCCGGGCTCTGCCCCCCCTCCAGTGCTGCAGAGACCTCTGGCCTGGCCGAGGGCTTCCCAGGAGCACCGCTGGGCAGAGCCCCGGCCCACTTGGGTCCCTGCAGTGGGGCCTTTCTCCGCCAGGGAATCTGGGGGCATGCTCACGGCCCAAAGGGGTGGGGGCTGCGGACCACCCGCTCCCCCACCCAAAGGACCCTCAGGATCAAGAAGTGTCAGCACTAGCCTTTCAGGGAGTTGGGGAATTGAGTGACAGTGAGGGGTGCGGAAGGCTTGTAAAATGCACTCCCTGGAGACACTGTCCTGGGAGCTGGGAGGTTGAAGGCTCAGCCCTCTTCCTTCCTGGAACATGGGTGGAAGGCGCGAGGCTGCCCTCCCTGGGCCTGGAGGACAGACTGACTGACTGCAGCCGCCCCGTGGGACACATATCGGGGTCTGGGACGAGTCCAAAGCTGCAGAGGATGGGAGCAGCCAGAGCTCTGTCCTCCTCCGCCCATGGTGCCCCCTCCCCCCAGCCCTTCCTCTCATCAGTGTTTCTGGGCAGATGGTCCTCCCCTCTCACTGAGAGGGAGAGGGGGCCGCATTGGACTCTTCAGCCCCGGGGGGGGGGCTTCCTCCCGTTCTCCCGAAGGCCACGTGCCGCTCCCACGTTTCTCCCCAAGCTGTTTGCCTCCTCGTGTGCGCTGCTCAGAGAGATGAGAGGAGGACAAGCCGTGTCCTGATCTCTGGGGCAGCTCACACACCTCTGCGTTTCCAAGCCTCCCGGAGGCCCCAGTAGGGCGAGGGGCACCCCCAGGGCTGGCATTTCTCAGTCGCATCCCTCTCCCGACCGTTGTCAGCGCGAGCTCGCTCGCCTCCCGTCCTCGCCTCCTACACACTCACCTGCAATACCACCTCCATACTCCCCTCCTCGGACGCTGGTTCCCTCAAGAGCAGGGCCTGTGTCTTAGCCTGTCTCTCACCCCCATGATCCTCCCCGCGGACTGAACAGGAAATCCAGACCCAGAGGAGAGAAACCTCTCAGTCCGGTTTGGGGAAATGACACGAAAGTCCAAACAGACTTAGGTGTTTACCAGTGATGGAAAGTAGTTCTAACAACCATTTTCACTTCGCTCTTTGTCAAGCCGCCCTGCCCATCCTGGAGCGGGGAGTCCCTACCTCATCCCTTTGTTCTTTTATCTCCGACTCCCTCAGGGGCCGGGGAGAGGAGCAGCCAGAGCAGGTATCATGAAGCCGAGGATGAGGAGGAATCTGTCACGCAGGCCGTGGGAGAAGAACAAGGGACGGTGGGGCCCGCAGAGGTGCTGAGAGCCTCACGGACTCGCTGGGGAGTCTCCCGGGTCACAAGGAGGGACTGTCCGCAGCGTTTGCGGGATCCCTGTGCTGCTGAAGAGCAAGGGTCCGAAAAACATGTCAGAAACAAGAAGATAGGAGGGAATGTTCAACACACGCACCAGCCCTTGCTCACCCTCTTTACCCAAAAGCCTGGGCGATGCTAGTTCGCAATTTCCCGCCGTATCAGGAGGGAGTCAACACTTACAGACGAGATCATCCAAGGCTGGAAAAGCCCGGTGCATGCACCTTGGTGGACTTCCCGGTTTCACCAACACACAGGTGAATTCCTTATTTGAAATGTGGTTGGGCGAATTAGGCTGAACTGTCCCGATATGGGTTCCATTGCGCTATGGTAAGCCAACGTAAACATAGAATATACTTAATTTTTAGAGCGGGGGCCATAAACTCTGGTGGGGCAGCCGGGTAAGGTACATTATGAAGTCAACTGGGCCTAGAGGTGACAGAGGACGAGATGGCTGGGCTCCGCTGGCCCCACCCGGCTGTCACCAGGTGGGAATGCGGGCCCGGAGTTTCCAGGGCTTCCGGCCTGTGATGGTTAATTTCATGTGTCCACCCAACAGGACCACGGGGTGCGCAGGTAAGTGGCTAAACTGGGGGTGTCTGTGCGGGTGTGTGTGGATGAGACTGACGTTTGAATCAGTAGACAGAGAAAGCAGGTGGCCCTCCTCCATGCGGGTGGGCCTCGGCCAACGCATTCGGGGCCGAAACGGAACAGACGGAAGAGAGGAGACGCGCTCTCCTGCCTGAGTGCTGAAGCTGGGCCACGGGCCTTCTCCTGCCCGCAGGCTGGGGACGGAAGCATCAGCTCCTCCGGCCGCCTCCGGACGCGGACTGCACGCCCCCTGACCCTCCCGGGTCCGCAGCAGGCAGATGGCAGGTCACGCCCCTTCTCAGCCTCCAAGGTCCCAGGAGCCGACTCAGGAGAGCACACCTGCTGTGTCCCCGGAGAATTCTGACTAACACAAGCTCCTCCGAGAGAAAACCTGGAATCTGCTTTTTGTGTAAAAGCTCTTAATTCTGAAACGTCCGTTCAAAGGTTTTAGAGCATTGTGGGGTAAACAGAGAACATTTGCTGGTTAGGCCAAATAGATGGATGGGCTGCCAGACTACAATCTCCGCTTCAAATTATGTGTCCTACTAATAAGTGTATTCATCACAGTTCTGGCACTTTCTAATTTTTAGGAAACAATGAACGGCTGAAGAAATTTCTTTCATTTAAATGATTTCAAAATTCTCAAGTGCAGTATTTTAGATACCTGAGGCAGAAACTCTTCAGAACATGAAGTTATATATAAAAATAAGCACCCTTCACTAACGTGTATAATAAAGCAAATATTATTGCAAGGGTTAATCCGCTTAACTCCCATAATCACCCCAAGAGCTAAGAACTAAGTTCCCTTCATTTTACAGGCAAGGAAACTGGGATCAGGAGAGAGAAGTAATTTGCCAAAGTTCGCAAGCTCACCGCTACTTTTCCGGAGTCCACGCTTGCCATCACGACCTTACTTTGCATTGCTAACTCAAGGTTAAAGCATTTTTTTGTTACTTCGGGGGTGGGGGGAGAGGCTTTCCTCTTAGCAGTTTTCAAATGGCAAAAATGAACGCAAATCCGAGCTCTCACTTCATTCCGAGGAGCAATTAGCGTCCCTTTTTCTCTCGTAAGCACCGTGCGTGACTCACGTTATGGTCGGTGACATTTGGGCGTCGCTGGGAAGTCATAAGCAATTAGCTGCATCCAGTTGCAATATGACATAGCAGAAAAAGCCGGAATCAAAGGGCAATTCATCTTCATTTGTGTCCCAGTCCTGACGTGCGTAACTAGCATGAACTGGGAAAACCGCCTCCAGCCGACCTCCGTTTTCTCCCCCGAGAAGTGGGACTATTTCCACCCCAGGGTCAGGGTCACTGCCAGGATGAGAAACACTGTATGTTAGCTGCCTCCCAGGGTCTGGCAGCCAGTGTGGAGGGTCCGCTTGTTTCCTGATTGACTATAATTAGACCTGCCTAGAGGTAGAATGAGAACACACTGAGAGCAACTCCGTAACAGCCGCGGAGGTGGAAAGGCGGGCCGCTGTCTCCCAGCAGGAGCCTGCGGAGGATCTTCGTGAGTAAGACCTGGGAGGTGGGGCCCCGAGCCCGGACTCCAGTCCTGACCCCTCTGCCCCATCGCCTTGTGACCTTGAATGAGCCACTTCTGCTCCTTTGCATGTGGTGGGCCCTGAGATGCCCCCAGTGAGGTCAGCGCCCTGTTGCTCCTCTGTGGGCGGTGGCGATGCGGGCGGGCCCTACATCCTGCTCTTCCTCTCTGCCTGGACTACTGTCCGCCTCGGACCCCAGCGGGAGGCACCAGGCAGGGTCTGGGGCAGCCCCACCACCCGAGGTTCATGGGGGTTCGGTCCGCTGGTGTGGACCCCGCATGACATCTCAGGGACCGACTGCACGCAGCCGGGCAACTGGAGAGCAGGGCAGAGACACGGAGCCACAGGGCAGACACGGAGCCACAGGGCAGTGGCCAGTCGCGAGTGGGGGCTCTGGAGAGCGGGGCTGCTGGGGCTGCCCGGAGAGGGGGCTCCAGGGGAGCGGCGCCCTCTTTCAGAAGCACATACACAGCGATGCAAATGCCCTCACAAGGTGCTGTGTCCCCCACGGAGAGTCCCCGATGGAGAATTCGTGGTCTGAACCATGAAGGGGGGGCGGGGCTTCACTTCAGTGACTGGCGGGGGGCTGTGCTGCCGGTCCCCACACCTCTGTGCTCTGCAGAGTTGGAGTCTCTGTCTCCACAGGCGGCATAATGCCCCGAAGAGGGGCAGCTCGTCCCAAGGGGAGGAGCAGAAAACAGTCTCTCCATGAGCTGGGCACCACCGCATCCACGGTAAACGCAGCCATCAGCTCGAGTATTGTGTTGCGGTTGAGAAAACAAAGGTCACGCGAGAAGGAGCAGGCACGCACCTGAGGTTACACACCACGTGCCCCGTAGACACACAGCCCCCGGCCCCCTCCCCCGCTGGAGGGGCTTCTGTGAGACCCAGCTGTGTGCCCCCCTGCCGCCCCCCCCCCCGCCCCCCGCACAGCTGACTCCAGAGCCCTGCTCACATCCCAGCACGGTATCCGTGGACCTCTGCCCAGGAAGCCACGTGCATGGAGAGAGAGGGTGACCGGTCTGTGTGTCCACCCGGGGGGCGGGGGGGGTGGCATCGGCCCAGCCAGGGCTGGCTCTGCCTTCTAGTCTGTGAGCTCCGGTGGAAAATGCAAGAAGCGAAACCTCACCCCGAGGTGACGGCATGCAGTTGTCCGCACCTGCACCCCTCTGGGGGGCACGGGGTTCATCCGCCTGCTCCGCCAGCTCCCCTTCCAAGTGGTCCTGCTCAGTTTCTGCCTCTTCCCGGTTTCCAGAGCTCAAGTCACACACACACACACGCATGTGCTCACACATGATTTCCTATGAATCCAAAAACCAAGAAAGTGAACAAAAAGCTGGCAGATGCCAATTTTTCCGCCTAGCTGCACGTACATTGTAGTATTTCTCTGTTCTCCTCCCAAGATGCCCACCTGACCTCACTTGCTGTCCAGATTCTCTCTGTGGTGGTCAAATGCCACGGACCAGGGGAGACGTCCAGCCCACGAAAATCTGCTCTACCTGAGAGCATCTGGCCCTGGTCTTAGCCCTTCTCTCCCCGCGGGCAGCGAGCCCGTGACCCGAAGCAGGAAGGGCCGCCGTTGGCTGAATCTCTCCGACAGCCACCGTGAGATGAAGCTGCACACGTCCTCTCCAGCGCCCCGGCTGGCACACAAAGGTCCTGCGTTTCAACTAGCACTTCAAGAGCGAGGGGCGGGGACAGGCAGAAATGACTGGAGACCTGAATACCTGCCCCGGAACAAGAAGGAGAAGGAGGAGGAGAAGGAGGAGAAAGGGAAGATAATAACGTCGCAATGATTTAAAGTTATTTCAATAGTCAGTTGACAGGAAAGACAGTTCTCCGAGTGTCGTAAATGCCCACAGAGCTGTGATTTCCTATTCGCATCAACGTCTACTTTTCTCATTTCTGTAAAGAGGTTTTCAACCGTTGCCGCAAACACCAACAGTTTTCGGGCATTTCCGGGGCCAGGCGCAGCCACGGAACACAAGCAGAAACAGAAGTGAAACTGTGCTTTTTTCTCCTAAGCTGTCTCTGCCAGACGTCGAAGTTGGGGTCCCGATTTCTGCCCGTGTGCAGAGACCTCGGGGAGGCGGAGCTGCCCGTCGGAGGCGCCCTGGGGCTCCCTCCCATGTGCAGCAGTGGGTGTCCAGGGCTGCGGGGGAAGAACTCGCACCGAGGCTCTTAGGGGGCTCACGAACATCCCAGGCTTCCCCGCCCCCTGCAACTTCCCTTGTTTTCCGTTTGCTCTTCTGAGTCTGCGCCCCAGGTCTCGAGACAGGAAAACTGCTGTGAATGTGGAAAGGTTCCTTCGGAAAAGTCTCCTCCTTGCTCCTCAGCGCTGGGACCAGCCGCTGGTCTCAGTCTTGCACCTGCTGGGACTGAGCGGGGCTCCTTGCACAGGACCATGCGCAGGACTCCTGAGATGCTTGAAGTAGGAAGAAAGGGCTCCAGGTGGCTGCAAAGCTCTCCATCTCTCCCCTCCCGCATTTCGAAGACACTGAGGGGCACGTCCGGGCCGAGCGGTGTTCTGGCCAGGTGGCTTTGCGAGGATCCGAGGAGCAGAGGGCCAGAGCACCGGGCGGCCCCTCCTTGCCGTTGACCTGGCTGCCGGTGAGAGTCTCTCGTGACTCCTCCTTCAGGATGCCGGACATTCGGTCCCCACTCTGCAGCTCTGCCGAGACGCACGCCAAGACACGGGGCCGGAACTGGAGGCCTGAGGTCGGGCGTCCCGTCTCGGGGGTGTCCGGGTGAGCTGACCGTGCAGCTCCGGGAGCCCTGGTGTGGCCTGAACTGCGTTTGCGTGACCGCGCGGAAGATGCGTACGAGTGGTAACACAGAAAGACTCGCTGTCTGTCTTTTCCTGTTGGGAAACACTATGTTGTTCAGGAGACAGCAGGGCTGCCTGGGTGTGTTACTTCTTTATCTCCTTAGCAACCGAGGCTTGTGTCAGACTCCGCCTGTCCATTGCCCGACTGCACCGGTCACCACGGCTCTCTGTCTCCTTCTGACCGCTGGCGAGGTGAACCGTTCCAGGGCCAGCTACTGAGAATGAAGCAGATCAGTTCTAATTCTGCAGGTATTTTGAAATTGTGGTACAATGTACGTGACAAAAAATTCATCCCGGCGAGCACCGCGAGTGCACGGCTTTGTGGCGTGACGTACAGCCGCCTGGTTGGGTGTCTCACTGGCTTTATTTCGCAGCCGTCTCTCCAGCCCCACCCTGGGCCGGGGCAGCGAAGGCGTCCAGGCCCATCTCCTTTGCAGATGCAGGCGCTGATGTGCAGGAGCACCGGCTTCCGAAATCAGCAGGAAAGCCGGGCGCAGGAGGGCATGGGTGGGATTTCAGAGTGATGGCCGGGGGGACCCCTTGGAGGAGGCGCCCCAGGTCTGGGGCAGGGATGACAAGGGCCAGCCCTGGCGAGGTCCAGAGAGAGCTAATATGGGGGGCACAAGAGGAGCCACCTAAAGGCTTTCGGTTGGGGAAAGACACTTGGTGTGTTTGAAGGATAAAGCGGCGGCCAACGAGGCTGGAGCAGGCTGAACCCTGGGACATGGCCCCTGAGGAAGGCGGAGGGGTGGGCACGGCTCAGACCGTGGGGCCACGGTGGGGAGGTCATGGGGCGACAGGGACCTTACAGGTTCCTGAAAGGCCACTCTGCTGTGTCACGCAACGTCACTCTGGCCTCTGTACGTGGGAGGGGCGGTCGGTGGTCGGGAGCGTAGGCAGAGACTGCGTCGGAGGCTCCTCGGACGTCCAGAGGTGAGTGGGGCGGCCGGAGCCAGGTTGGGGGTGGTGGGGACACCAACGTGCCCGGGATCAGCCGGGCCTTGCTGCTGGAGCGGGAGAGCGAGAGAAGGTTCCGAGGTTTCGGGCCTCGTGCCGTTTCCGAAGCGGGGGAGGGTGGAGCAGGAGAAACAGCTTTCTGGAGAGGGGAGGGAAGCTCGAGATTTCCGTCGGGAACAGGCGGGGGCAGGAGGGCGTAAGAACCCAGCGCCCCGAGGAGGAGCGGGCTTGTCGGCATGCCTGAGAGCCACTGGCAGAGAGGGTGTTCACAACCACGGGGCGAATGAGACTTCTCAGGGAAAGCATCCATGTCCACTTTCAAAGAATCAGCCCGTCCTGGCCTGCGACCCTGGATAAGTCCCGACTCTGCTTCTCATCTGAAGAGCAGGACGTTGTCCGAGGACGGTGCCAAGGCTCAGTTCCAGCCGGATCATCCAAGTCTCCCTTCTTCGATCTCGTTCCAGGGCCCGCCCGCCCCTCACACGCGAGAGCACCTCAGCGCTATCCACGGCGGGAACGCATCACCCTTGACATGTCCCGCTGACAGAGTTCAGAGTGGGCGAGAGCAGAGAGCCGGCTTTCTGGAGGGAAAGCCCTGCCTCTGTCTCCTCAAGGCGTATCGTGGTGGCGGCCGGCCTTGGCAGTGAGGGCCGGGGTCGGACGAGAAGGGGAAGCTGACCAAGGCCGGGTCACGGGGTGCAACTTCTCCAAAGTTCCTAGTGGCCGAAGCTCTGGGCCAGCCTTGTCCCCCGAGGCAACTTCCCGTGTCTCCCACGTCCCGGCTCTCGCCCCTCCTTCCTCAGTTCCCGGGGGACCATCAGCAGCGAACCGGGGAGCGAGCTGGCAGCCAGTCGGTCTCAGAGTTTATTAAAAAACCCAGCCGTTGCGGGACAGTTTTTCACTTCTCAGGGAAACCACTGCCAACAACCCCATGCGTCCGCGTGCCCTTTGGCTCTGAGCAAACACACCACGGGTTCTTGGTTCAATGAACTTGGTTTCCAGCGAGCCAGCTTTTCTCCTGTCCAGCGTAATGCCACCACGTGGAGGAGCGTCCAACCTCCAGAAGGTCGGAACAGCGAGAAGAAAAGCCGCCCCAGGGCCCAAGAGGTTCTTAAAAAAGAACCTTCTCTTTGGCGTCGTCCCTTAAACGGATGAGAGAGCCATATTCGAGGGAGGGACATGACAGGAGTCACACAGATGTGGCTTCAGATCCCAGCTTGGGCGGCCTCGGGCAAGTCCCATGGCTCCCGGGGTCCCACTGCTTGTCTATAAAACGGGGTACCATCAAGGAGTCCGTGTGATAGCTCCCATCACCCTCAGAACTACGTAGTTTGCCCTGTGAAACAAGCACTTTTTTGCGCAGGTTTCTGAGGGAAAAATAAGGATTCACGTCTTACATGGGAATAACAACACACACCATGGGTGTGATAGTCCTGTGTATAATGCACACAAAGCCGCGGGTGCACATTGCACGCGGCAAATACGGCATCGCCGGTATCATCACTCCTGGGAGGGGCTGGGATCCTCAGAATTCCACCCTCTGAATTAATCAGATTACTCACAAAACATCGTCGCTGGCTTTTCAAAAGTGTCCTCCCAATTTAAATTAAGATTGTTCCAAGAACAACGTTTTCTAGTGGGAAGGAAAAAATAGTAGCAGCAGAAAGCAGTGAGCGCATCGGGACCCGCTACGGCGCCGCGGCGCCTCCGCCCCTTGGCGGGGTGTGCGCACCGGCTTCTCCGGTCGGAGAGACGTGCTGGAACCCTGCAGAGCTTCCCCGCCTTCATGAAAAGGGGGGCAGGGTGTAAGGGAACGTGGGGAAAATGGCCCACAGACAGGCCTGCGGGAAGACATGGGCCAGGGCAGGGTGCCCTGGCTCCAGAGTGACGCTGGGTCACGGTGGAACAGGGCTGTGGACCTTACAGCCACCCGCAGCCGGAGGGAGGCCAGCAAACTACTCGGTCGGGGCGCTGAGCCAGCGCCCAGAGTCACGGTCTCCTCCCACCGCTGGGCAAACCGTTCCAAGTCCTTGCCCTAAGGTGGCCCAGCCCTGCCCCCTTCCGCCCCACCTGGGGTCACAGGCTTCAGTCCTAGGTAGTGCACCCTGATTCTTATTACGGGTGAGTCCAGTGGGGAGCTCACCCACCACTACATCTGGGGACGGCACCCCCCACGGGCAGACGCCACCCCTTCACCACCTGGGTGTGATGGCGCCTACAGAGTCTTCAGGTCGGATTACGTGAGGAATGGCGTCCATGTCTCTCAAAAGAGGAGAGCTTCCCGTTGGCCTGCAGTCTCTCCTGAGGGTAAGGACCTCAGGAGAGGGAGCAAGGGTGACCACTTACGAAGGGACACCCTGAGCCGGCCAAGACCCAGCTCCCCGGCCCAGGCTGGGAGGCTCCCACAGGCACCTCGCCGGTGCTGACTCCGGTTTGGATTCTGCAAACTTTCAGGGGCCCTTCCCACCTGGGGGTTTGGGGGTGGAGGGAGAACAGGATAGACAAGGCCATCCTTGGGCAGGACTGGGGGTGGGCACAGCCTGCAGACAAACGCCAACTGAAGAGACAGTCCCCGAAGTGTGCCTTAGACTTGCGTGAGGAGGTGGCCGTAAATCTGAGGCAGGACTGTGGATGTCTTGCCAAGGACGCTGTGCGGTGTGCGGGGCGCCCCTTTGGGGACGCCCCTGTCCAGGGCAGTTCTGAGTGCTCCGTGGGACGGGGGCATGGCAGTGGGGACAGCGGGACACTTGGAGAAGCAGGAGGAAGAGCGGTAAGATGGGGCTGGGGGTGCGGGATGTGGGGGGGAGGGCCCTGGAGGTGTTTGCTCTTGCTCCACACGCTGCAGCCCGGATCATCTTACGCCTCGACGGGACGGGGCCCAAAATGCCTGGGAAAGGAAGGGCCTCTGCTGAGTCTTGGACAGCGGCCCTGAGGACAGTAGCCAGAGTCCAGTGGGGAAGCCACTGTGACAGATTCTGAGAGAGACCCGGGCCTGGCAGCTTAGAGACCTAGTGAGCAGGAGAAGGGAGGGCCCGCCCAGCGGGGTGCAGGCCCCCAGCCACCCTGTCTGCCTGGGTGGGGCCCGCTGTCTCTGGTGAAGGTGCTGTGGTTCCACCATCCGCTCTTTGCTCGAGGTACTGGCAATGGAGCTGACGGGGGTGTTCGGAGCCCCCGCGTTACTGAGCCTGCAGGATGGGGATGTCATGTGTGGATCGGAATCTAGGACAGTGTTTTGCCTGGTTCAGGAAGTTCTCTGGGGTCTGAGCCCCGGGGACCATCCCACATCCTCAGGGACCCTCCGCAAGACCAGGCTCTGGCTGGGGGCCCGAAGGCGCTCCTGGTCTTATTTGTCCTTCACAAGTAGCAGCGGGATTCCCTGCAGAATCAGTGATTATGGAAACTGAGAACAAGGTCGGAATGTTCTGACATGTTCTAGAACATTCTAGAATGTTCTGCTTCGAGTTTCATTGTCATGCTGTTCTAAACAGAGAGGTAGGTGACAGCTCCAGGAATGCAAGGGTGAGGGCCGCACACCTTCAAAAGCCGCTTGCTTTGTATTCAAAGGGTGGTTTCCAAACAGCGAAATCTTGAGAAAAATCACGGAGCTAAAAGATAGTAATCAATTGAAGATGCCCTTTTATATTAGCATTAAACATTGCGCGGTTACAATTTAATTAAAATCATGTACCAGGGGTGTGCCTTAACCTTGTCACCATCTCACAGAAATACGTGGAGAAAAAAATTGGCCTTCCTGGTCTATTTCAGTATCCCTAACAGAAAAAAAAAAAATCGCAATTGACTATAAATGGGGAAAAAAATCAAGCTTACACAGTTCTCTGCTTTCCACCGAGTAAAACTTTTCAGAAAGAGAAGATTTTGCAGGAAAACTCAGAAAGTTTAGAAAGATTAATGTTTTGAGTATTGTAATCATGTATAAAAGCGATGAGTGTACCATGCGGGCACTTCCTGCACATCGCGGCTTCAATATTTAATTTGCACATGAAATTAGGCTGCACATGCAAATTTGAGCAACTGCTAAAAGCATTTCACTTAAATGCTTAGATTTAAAATACATCAATAACTTATAAGAGGTTTATTTCTTACAGGCTGTAAGTATAAATAATTATGATGTTTATATATTAGATATGTAATTTTTGGATGAGGTGACAGGATCTCTTTGTTTCCAAGCAAAGCAGACTTCAGAGAAGTACGTTTCGCCAAATTGCTGGCCTGTAAAATCTCAGACACGATGAAATATAAAAAGACAGATCAAGTAAAAATCTTTCCCCACATCAAAAACCTAGAATGATGTTGAAATTCCAGCAAAGAAAGGATTTCAATTCATGTACCATGCACAATCTGCCGTTCGGAAAGATATATAAAACCTCTAGATAAATTATAACAGCCTGTGCAAGGTGCATATATTGATTAAAACATCAAGCAGTAACGTACAAACCCATAATGAATTACTTCACGCTGGAAGATAAAACTTTGTGATATTTAGAATCGCAGACTTGAAAGTAAGTAAAATTACCCCTAATTATGCAGAAGGGAGTAACACCTTCGCAGTAAACAGGATAAGCACCTCAAACAGCACTAATAATTTTAATTAACATTTTCCAGTTTCCTTGCACCTCCGTTCAAGGTCGCCTCCTCCCTCTCCGAGGAGCGGGGTTCCGGCAGCTGCGATGCAAGCCTCCACCACATCCCTCATTGTTAGAACTGAGCAGCGAGCATATTTTACAGGGCCGATTTTTTTAAAAATAAGGAGTCGTGCACCTGAGTAAATATTGAATCCTGGGAGCCTGTTAGCAATGATTTAAAAATGAGTCGCCGATCTGATGCTCCATCCTTGTTAAAATGGTGACTGGTCTTTACGGAGTCCCTCGATTTGAATTATGAAATGCGCCCAAACTGTTGAATATTCAGATTATAATCCAAGTCCAGAAGAGTTTAGCTATCACCGCTGCAAAGAACCTCATGCATAACACAGTCTGTCTACATGGTATTTGTATTCTCTGCTGAGTCCTGATTAACACATTCATTTGTTCAAGATTTATGGTTTTGCTAAACTGTTTCCTCTCCTTTGTAAATTAAGAAACCAGTAAGAATAGGGCTTTGTTATATCAATGGGTTTGTTCCATGCCACAAATTTAACGTGCGGGGTCACTCGGAATATAATGTGTAGCGAAGGAATCTCATTAGGGCCAAAATGAATGTAAAATGTGTCAATTTGATCCAAACGAGAACTGTAGTAAAACCATGTTTGATGTTCATGTGCAATAAATCTTTAACATTTGTCTGTAAAGTACTGGAGAACCCAGAGGGAGATCTGTGTTTGTGAGCGCTGCGTCTTTCCCGTGGCCCCCTCCCTCCATCACAGGAGGCGAGTGCGAGGACCTGAGACGGGGTTATTAACTCTGACTCCACCGTGCGTAGGAAACGCACCCCGCTCGTTCCCGGAACAGCACCTAAGAAAACCTGGGGATCATTTTTAAAAGTAAGGGGAGTGAACCCGTGAAGACACCTTCACTGTATGTTCTGAGAGATGCTACAAAGTCTTTCGGTCCCAGCTGAGGGAAACAGTGCCCCATTTTGTCCACCTTTGCCCGCACGGCCTTTGAGTTTTAGGTCTGATTTTGGTCAAATTTTAATGCGCTCAGTTTATGTTGCCTATGTGATGACCATCACCCTTCCAATTCATTTCTATTTTGATATACTCGCGCTGTTAATTACTGTTGTATTTCAATTTTCTCTCTAGTATTTTTATTCCTTCACAATGGCTTTACGGTTCACCGGGCCGAAATGACGAAAATGAAAGATTTCCAAGATTTCTTCTGGGAGTAATTTAGAAAAGACCACCATTTTTTAATTGCTCCCAATGTTTAGTTCTGGGTGTCTGCTTCGGAAAGAAACCAATCTCTGCCTCTTCAGGGGTATACCGAGCACATCATCAGCTTTTTCAGAAATCTTGATAATGAAACCTTTTTTTAAAAAATTACTTAAAACATTTTCCTTCTCAGTCTGATTTCTCTAGTAGTTTAGGGCACAGTAATGCACACGCAGTTTCGGTGGATATTAATTTAATTCCCTTGTTTTTGCAGAGACTTATTTCGCTCTGTAATGTAGTGACAAAAAATCACAGTTAGTGTGACGTCAAAAATAATTAAGAGAAATAGCCAGGTTTACCCAATAGAAGAATCCTTTCTGCAGAAGAATGAAATGAAGAATTAATTTCCCAGTGTGACTATAATTAAAATCATCTGCAGAATCCCCAAGTAAAAGAAGTTGACAACTGATCCGCTTTCAATAAGAAACAACTCACTCTAAAAAAAAAAAAAAAAAAAAAAATCGGTATGTTGAAGATTCCGTGGCATTGTGGGTAAGCTCGGTGGGGACATTGTGCCAAGAAGCAGTTCCTTCTGCAGCACGATGCTAAGAGGCCCTCGGAAGACGCCCCCCGTTTTCGGTGGCACCCACGTGCCTTCCCCAGAAATACACTGATTTTAATGTCAAAGCAGCACGTGGTTGGAAAGGGGAGTCTCTCTTCGTGACCTTTAACCAGACGGCCTTTGCCGTCTTGGCACAGAAATGTCACAGTGGAGCAGCTCCTGCTACTGTTTCCTGCCTTATTAGTCACCCAGATCGTAAGGGCTGTGGTCTTTGATGGCTGATATTCCTGCTTTTTTTGGGGGGAGGGGGGCAAAACTCTTTTGTTACCATTCACCTTGTTATCTCAAATGTCTGTATTTGGAAAAATATCACGATTAAACTCAATGGCTTTGCCCCACGTTCGCACAGAGTCCTGTTTTGGGCCGACCTCTGCAAGTGTATGAAGCTAACTAGCCCAGGGCCGGGGGAAGCCCGTTTCTTCAGGCGGGGCTGTGTGGCAGGAACCGGGCGGCAGCTCCCTGCTGGTCAGTCCCGCCCCTCCCTCCCCCTCACAGTTCAAAGAGGGACTGGTCTCTGCTTCCCACTGGAGTCTGGCGTATATTCCGCAACATTTTTTGCAGCAGATTTGCTCTCCTAGTTATGCTTGGCTCTGACCCACGCGAGAATGAGTTGCCGACGCCCGTGCATCCACCGTGTCGGGAGGAGGCCCAGCAGCACCAGGAGCAGGAGGGCAGCCAGCTCGGTGTCATCGTTCTGAGGACAATTCAGGTGCGAGGTCAGGAGCCGTCTCTGGTAGATTCTGCTAGAAAATCATCGTTCCAGCAGGAGCTTGCAGAGGAAGCCGGGTCCGGCCTCCCTCTGGCCCTGGTGTAGGAGCTTCCATAGGCCGCACCTACAACCAGAGGGAGGGTCACTGTCGAGCTCAGCCTTAAGCTTGGGGGCCCTCACTTGCCTGCGCATGGTACGAGGCCCTGGGAGTCCCTGCAGTGTGTGACATTCACGATTTGGATGCCTCGGGAGTGGCATTAGCTCCAGACTCCTGCCAAGGAATGGCTTCTTCCTTTCCCTCGTGAAGGGCACGAATTTGTTTACTCATTTTCATTTTCAGTTACCTATACAAGGTCTGTCCGGGAAAAGTGCAGCCATCATTAATATAACGAGAATGGTTTGTGCAACATGGATGTCACCTGGCAGCCAAGGAGCGTGGACTGGAACACACATGCGTGAACAGTGACGACTTCACTGTACTAGTCAGTGGGGGCAGCAGACGCCATTGAGGAGCATGTGTATCGTGTGGCTGTTGCATTCAAACTGACTGAGCGAGTAGAGCGGAGAATCTGCATCCAATTTTGCATTATGCCTGGACATTTCTCATGGAAAGTGTTTGGAAGATTCAGAAGGCTTTTGGGGACAATGCGGTGAGCGCAGTACAATTAAAAATCTGCCACAACCACCTCAAAGATGGTTGAGTATCTGTTGAAAGCGATCCACATTCTAGAAGGCCTATAACACGCAGAACATCTGAGAATGTTGAACGTGTACGAGTAGCAATCGGCAAAGATCGGAGAAGGGTGCAAGGTCCCAAGGTGCTTGCTTTGAAGGGGACTGGGTGTCATTGTCCTGTGTACAGTGTTTTTTGTATCTTGAACAAATGTCTCTATTTTTCAGATTACGTGGCTGGATACTTTATGGACAGGCCTGCCTATGTTTAGGCTTGACTTAGAAACAGCCGATTTGAAGGCAGGTGAGGGTGGAGGTCAGCTCCCTCCCTGGGGGACCATTTCACTCTCCTAACTCAAGGGTCTCCCTGAACTGAACTGTGGGAAAGAAGGAGATCCCCGAGGTAGCGTCCTCCACGTGGGTCTCGCCATGACCCACATCATTGCCTCCCCCCTCGCACATCCCCCAGCCAACTGCAGCCCCCGGCCTGGAAGCACTTTTGGCATCCCTCACCCAGCTCCTCAGCTCCCCTTGCCCACCCCGCCCTGTCCCGCCCCAACACCCCTCCCCCACCCATCAGCCTCACTTTTTCTGTCCGATTAGTCTTTCTACTAAGCACTTCACTCATGTGACCAGGCTTATGTTCACAGTTACAGAGACCAGTTTCCTCAGCTGCCATTCAAGGTCCCCGTAGCCCAGTCTCAGGTCCTTCTCCACCCACTGGCCTTCTTCCTTATATGGACTCTACGTCCTTGGCAACTTGTGGAGGGAGGAGAAAGATTGGACCATGGATGCCCACCTGCCCCTCACTGGCCTGTGAATTTGGATGAAATAAGTTCCCAAGCTTCCCTTTCTGCCGCTATAACATCGTGCTGGAAACAATTCCTACCTCAGAGGGTTATTGTGAACGTTAGCAAGGTAAACATGCAAAGCTTGGTACACAGTAGGTGCTCAATAAAAGTCATGTTCTTTGTTCAATACTGACAATCTCCTAAATGTCCATGCTGTGCTCGTCCCAGTCACTCAGCCTGTGTCAATTTACAGGATGCCCTTCCCCCACCCGCACTCACCTGTCAAAATCCTCCCCATCCTTCAGGACCTGTCTGTTAAGTCCCCTACGCTCCATGTTGTCATCGGCCAGGCAGGGCTTTGACTCAGCCACCTCTGAATCTCCAGGGCCAGCCAGGGCAGAGTGTGCGCTCAACAAATTAGCCTTCGGTGATTAAGTGTAATGACATGCAGTCTTGTCCGAGGACCCGCACCTGCCCCTCCCGCCCGAAAGTGGTCTCACCCTGCTCCGAGCTGGGGTACCCCATGTCTCTGTACCTTCCAGGTGGTGTCTAATACTCTCGCTCTTATAATTGGGGAGGCGAGCTCCACACAAGCAGCCGTAATATACCGAGCTCCTTGGGGGCAAAGGCTGTCTCCGCCGCTATGACGGAAACACCCGTGACACTCAGGGCAGACCCTACAGGGTTATTTTGATGGAAGGTGCCCCTGGCCCACGTAATAGAGCCAATTTAGCCAAGTGCTCCATCCAGCAAGCTTCCTGTTCTCTCCTTGACTTAATTATAGATACATGCAATTTGCCATGGATTACATCAATGACTAGTTAACCCCTTGGTCCCTAGATAAATTGTTGACATTGTTTTGGAAATAATCCCTAAGCCCCGAGTTATTTTTTCCTCCCACCAGCGTAAAGTTTAGAGCGAAGGCGATTTTTTTTTTACGCGCTCCCCTCCCCCACGCTGTTCTTGTCCTTCCACTTGCAGGTCTCTCTCCAGACATCTTTGCCCAGTAATAATTACAGTGTGTTTCCAACCAAACTGATGGCTGGTGTCCTCATTAAGGACCATTACCCTGAAAAGGGTGTTTATTGAACCTGGCAGAGTGCTCATATTTGTTAGACCCTGTCATACAGTTGACGGCGTTCAGTCAGAGCTCATTGGGAAACTGGAGTGAGCCATTCAAACCGGCCCCGGCAGCCGGGACCCGGGGCGGGCTCAATATGGCAGCCCACGTCTCCATGGCGCCCGCAGGCCAAGCGAGGCTGTTCCACCAGGTGGCTGGACTGCCCCCCCCCCCGCCACGCTCGGAACCCTGCGACACGGATTTCTGTTGCGTGAAAGGTTCTCCCACGTAGTCAGTAGCAATGAGAGAAGCCACAATGTGTCAGGGGCTCACAGTGGCCTTTGTCCTACGCCAGGGGTATTTTAAAAGGATTCTGACTAATTGGAGAATGGATACCATTGGGGGAAAGTATGTTTTCTGATAAACCAGTAATTTAATTCTTTATATAATGAACAAAGGCGTGAGCTTAGGAAGAGACGAAAAACTTCATTATCTTCCAGAGAGATACGACGAAGATAGAGATTTTTGTGTAAACGCCCGGAACTGCCACGTGTTAGTCAATATATCCCTTAGCAATACGTAAATCATGGGAAGAGGAATGTTCGGGTATCAACATACAGTGACGAGGACCAGATTCTCGGTCAACGCCCCCGGGACGGAGCGACTCCGTCGCTTCCCCCGGCTGCGGGAAGTCACAGCACTGCCAAGCCGCCATCCTCCAGTCGTTGAAATGCTTTGGCCCCGCTGGGTTTCAAACGCGTTTGGCACGTGGGAACGGAGCGGTGGGACCGAGCGAGCAAAGCCTGGGCTCACCATCACGGCCCGGGGAGAGGGGACCGCGTGTTTCTCTCGATCTTTCCCGATCGCCTCCAGCCTCCCAGAGAGTCTGTAGAGCAGGAATCACAGAAACGCAAAAGCTCCAAGATCGGATTTCGCCCAGAGAGAATGGACTCAAAGCAAAGACCGAGGCAACCAGCGGCGGCTGGTTTTGCGGAAGGTCCCCTCTGTTCGAGCCTGCTCCGACGGCGTAGCTGCTTGGCATCGTCTCACTTGTTGAAATGCCTTCTGCGGGTTCTCCAAATCATGGAGGATGAGCGGTAGATTCCCGGAGGGAGACAGAAATGAGCGACGGAGGTGTATTTGTTCACCCAATTATACAACTAATATTCTGGGTGCAGGGACGTTGTGCTAGGTTCTGCATTATAATTCGAGACAAAAAGAGCCCTACACTCCGATGACCAAAGAGTCACGCAAACCAACGCGAACTACCCTGTCTGCAGGCTCTGTGTGGGAGGGACGTGGGATTACGTACAAGAGACTCCAAAGGGAAGCTGAACCCAGGCCAGGAGACCAGGAAAGTCTTCCAGGGGTGGGGGTGGGGGCAGGCTGCAAAGCCAAGGTCTGAACCAGGGCTAAGAGGGGGTCGGACTTCGGTGAGGGGGAGAAGGCACCAGATGTGGGAACAAGGCAAGTGTGAGGGCTGGGAAGGGGCCAGGGAGGTGGGGGGCTGGGACTGGGCACCGTGACGGCCGGGGGGTCCTGCAGACCTTGCTGCTCTGTAAGGAGCCCTGACTTCGTGGTCACAGCAGCAGAAATCTCAGAGATTAGTCACATTTACACTCTGAAGCGGCCGTCCTGACCGCAGTGTAGCGTGGAGGCTGGGTGGCCAGCCAGGAGGCACTGGCCGGCCTGGTGGTGTGGGCGGGACACAGCGATGGGGCGGAGGGGACACGGTGATGGGTCTCATGGATCCTTAGCAGACCCCCTCCTGTCCGCGAGGGACTGCCGGTGAAGGACGGCCCTTTACAGAGGCTCAGCTGAACGGGGTGGGGGCACATTCTGCTCACAGGGCCAGGCGAGGGGAGCCCCCCACCCCAGGCCGGCGCCCTGGCTCTGGTCCCCATGAGGCCCGCGCGTCTGGGCTTTTTCTGCCTTCTCCACTGGGGTCCCTTAGCAAGACCCCCACCCACAGCGCCTCCTGCTCCCCACGGCCGCCCCACTCCAATCCTCTGCTCACATGGGAACGGAAGGGAAGACGGAAGCACGAGAAGGAACGGGAGGGCACAAGACCGGGAGAGCGAGCGTTCCTCGGACACCCCAACTCGCCGACACGCAGGTCTTTTTCGACAGAACTGTGTCCCGTGACCACCCTCGTGGCAAGGGGGCTGGAAATTAACGTTGTTTTTTATTTTGTTGCTGTGTTTCTGGTTGAACTCATTGCTGACCTAAATGCAACCAGGTTCTTAAATGAACAACAAAGACAAGGAGAGTGGGGACTGGGCGGACTACCACCATCTCGGCCTCACCGCCCCTTCCCTCCAGCCGTGGTCACATTTCGCTGTGTTTGCCGTGTTTATTACCACGCTGTTGTGTGCATGTTTGCCAACTGGCTTCTCCCTCGTGTGGCTTCTCCCTCATGTTAACTGCAAAGCGTGAGGGGCTTGCTCACCTCACCGCTGCCGAATCCCCAGGCCCGGAGCAGAGACCAGCCGTAACTGGTGTCTGAGAAATATCTATGGGACCAGTGAATGAGAGGCGAGTGACCCCAGAGTTGGTGACGGATTGGAGATGGGCGAGGGGGGACTCAGAGAGAGGGGTTCGGAATGACTCCTGTTCCTACTCGTTCCCAGGAACAGATGGTGGCACCGTTTACCGAGAAAGGGAGCCGGCAGGAGGACAGTTCAGGGGTGAGGCGTGTGGGCTTGTCAGTACCGACGAGAGCCCCTCCCAGGCAGCTGGCTGGACAGATGTGGAGCTCGGAGGAGAAGCGCGGCTGGAGACGCACCTGTGAGGCCCGTCCGAGAACAGGTGGAAGTCAGAGCCGCGACTGCGGACGGGATCACCGGAGGGGAAAACGGAAGAGGGACGGGCCCTCCTGCCCCGACGCTGGCAACACAGGACAGATGCGGGAGGACAGCGGGCCAGGAGCCAGAAACGCTAGCAGCCGCCCTCTCGGAGAGGCTCAGCTCCCCGTGGCCAGGCGTCGGGACTGACAGTCCTGCAGGCATGAGGGCATTCATTCGTTCCGTGGATGTTTACGGCGGCCTGCTGCAGGCCAAGCACCGATTTGGGCGTTGAGATACCAGGGCAATGGCGACTCTGCCTCGAAGCACCCCACCCTCTGCTGGAGAGATGGGGGTAGGAAGTAACCGCCGCAATTCAGCGCGGCAGGTGAAACGATGCCCAGAAACACTTAGTTCACAGGGAAGGGCTGCTGGGTGGCAGGGCGCCCTTGTCACGGCCGTGCGCCATGACCAGAGGTTGGCTGGGTGGCAGGCTGTCTGTTAAAGACAGAGCCAGCTTCTGAGATGGCGTGGCAGTGTTGAAGGCAGCCCGTGGCCAGAGGTGAGGGTGAGAGAGAGCAGGCTGGGGAAGGTGAGAGGCTGTGCTGAGCACCTGGCCGTGGTCCTTGGAAGGCAGCGAGGTATCATCCGGAGCCTTCAAACGTTTTGTGAGCGGACACCTGCAGCGGTGTGGAGGTGGGGCCGAAGGGGACAAAGCTGGGTACAAGGAGAGCGGGTGGGAGGCCTGGCGTGGGCCAGGCGGGAGACTGCACAGCTCTGGCCGGGAACGCAGGCTTTGCAGACGCAACCGAGGCCGGGCCCTGGGCAAGAGTGGAGACCAAGGATGACTGAGACGTGGGATGGTGGGGACAGGCGTGCGGTGACCCCATCAAGCAAGGGGCAGATTTCCGGGGCAGAGTGCAGGAGCCCACTCTGTGGATGAATTACCTACCTGTGGATGCTCACCCAGTGGGTGTTCATTGGCCAATAATATCTAGGTAGTGAAAGGAAAAAACAGAAGCCAGGAGGTCCCCCAAGTTCCTTACTTGAGCGACTAGATGGAAGATGGTGAGAAAAGCCGCAAGGAGCAGGCACAGGTGTGGGGCGCGAAGCTCCTGGCCTGGGGAAGGGATAGCACCTGAGGCACCCAGGGGCCCCTCACCTGGAGGCACGTGCCTGAGGACCACAGGCCAGAGTCTGGAGCTTGGAGAGCAGAGATTTCGGCACCTGGCTCAACGGGTCCTTGTTGAAACCAAGGAAAAGTCAGCTCCCCGATGAGAGCAGGACTGGAGCGCAGGGGCCCTGAGTTTGGGGGTCAAAAGACATGCAGGCTCAACAGAATTCCACCGTGACACCAAAGGACACTCCAAATGTTGCCCACGTTTGATGCCAACCCACCGTTCCGCATCAGCTGAAATTCTAAAAGGCTGTAATGACAAAGAATGTAAATTTCACATATCAAATACGTGTCTGTGTTTCTTCACACTTTACGGATTTATGTTCCCAGCGTTTATGGTGTAACACCCACGGGACACCTGACACGGCAGAACGAGACGTCAGAGAGGCGCCGGGATCGCAGGCACCGGCCTCACCGAGCAGGTAGAGGGATTTCCATGGAAGGAGAAGGGCGGAGGCTGCGTGGCCGTCCTCGGAGAGCGTCCCTCCCACAAACAGGTCACGCCTCCCCAAGTCCCAGAGGACAGCGTGCAACTCAGTCCCGCTGCAGGCTTGCATCTCTCTGCGAGAGCGCACCGCCGTCGTTTCGACGGAGCCCGGGCCACGGCCCTGAACGGCCTCAAACCCACATTGATGCCGTAGCTGCAAGGACAGCGTCTTGGCTTTCACTCTTCAAGTTGCTCTCGGTTGGAAGCCGGAATGCCTCCTTAAGATGGTGGTGGGGAGCCTCCCGCCAACAAGGAGGAGGGCGCCTGACGGACTGGGGGTGCCTTTTCCTCGGAGGCCACCCCTTGAGGGCGTGGCTTCTGGGATCAGGGACCTGAGTGGGAGTTGAGGGTCCTTCACAGATGCGCTGGGGTCGCCTTTGCCGACCACCTAAGGACTCCTCAAGTAGTTTCTTCAACTGCAAAATCGTGTGGCTAAGGGTCATACCTGACCTCAGGTGTCACACTGTGGTTTGTGAACCTATCCAACGAGAGGACAGCTGGCCAGGCAGGATGTCAGTGAATCGAAGGTATGTGTCTCCAGAGAGACTCAGAGAAGGGGCCCTGAGAGCACCCCATCAGGGAACCAGAGAATGGAGGAGCAAAGATACCCAGCTCCTCAGAGGCAGCAGAGCCCAGCCAGCCTCGCTCATTCACGGTGGACACAGTGGACGCTGGGAACAGCGAGTATCGCCTCCAAGGGGCACGTGGGTCACTTCCCGCTGGTCTCAGGTGATTCTCCACATTTCTTCCCAAAGCCGAGGGAGGTCAGCTTGGGGCATCTTCCCAAGGGGCACCCAGCGTCCCTCCCTGCAGCTTGGTTCCAGTTGTTAATTATACGATACGGAGACCAACAGATGTCTCGACTCACAGCCAAAGTGCGTTTCCTCTTCCCTCCCAGATTGCGTGCTTTCGATTTACAGTCTACCTGTATCTCCCGGCTGCCGCATGCTCTGCTCCCGCAGTCCCTGGGCGTGGGGGGCGGGGGGTGGGGGAGCTCTGAGGCTGCTCTTGAGGCACCTCCGAGGGGTGCGGGCCTCAGCCTGCGCGCTGGGACGCGCCCGGGAATGCCTGCGAGCCGCAGACTCGTTTCCACTCCGCCATTAATTTGTATTCCTTTGTATCCGCGCCCAGGGCTTCCATCACCAACGCACAAAGGGACGCTCAGCCCTGCCCTCCAGCTGCTGCCCGGCCCGGGGGGCACCTGCCGTCGGATGCCAGCTGGCCCGGCTGCCTTGCCAGCAGTTCCTGCTCGCTCGGCGCATGATTTACCTCCAGGAGATGTGCCAGGCTCTCGAAGGACAGGGGCTGCTGTAACTCAGCTCCCGCGCGAGCCTGGCTAACGAGCGGCAGACTAAATGGTGTCAGTGTAATTACGCTCCGTGGCGGAGAGCGGGACGGCTTCGAACATTTCAGAACATTAAGTGCTGCCGCTGGACCGTGACCTCCGTTTCTGCTGCACCTGGAAGCTGCCATCACCGAGCCACACGTGTGACCCCAGTTACTTCTCTCCTCCCGGGGTGGGGAGGGGTCCATGTTGGCTGCAGCAGCAGGGCAGGGGGACAGCTTAGGCGGGGGGTGTGGGCCCCGGCTGGGGGCCTGGGCTCCATCTAACCTCCCAGCTTGCCCCCGGCAGACAGACTCCCGGAGTTTTTCCTTCGTTCCCTTTCCTGCTGCTTCATCTTCCCATCCCACCCACTGCAGCCCGGGTCTCACTCTTCCAACACCGGTTTGCACTCAAGTCGCCGATGACCTCTGTTCCCAAGCCCGCACACGCTGTGTCAGACTGAACGCACCGACTTCTCAGTGGCACCCAGCTCAGGCCAGCCTGTCCCTGCCCTGCCCCGGGACACCATCCACCCCCTGTCCAGGCCCCCCTCTGCTCCCCCAACACGTCTGCCGGGCCCACCCCGACCCTCCTCACTTCCCTTTCCCGACCAGCCGCAGACGCCCAGCCTGGCTCCCCTTCTGAATTTCAGACTCACGCAACCCAATGCTACCCAGCATTTCCCCTTAACCTCGAAATGCAAGAGTCCCAGCAAAATTCATGACCTTCCACCAAAAGCCCTTTCTCCCCCGTGTTCTCTTCCTCTATGTCACCCACCAGGCACTGAGATCACAAACCTGTGCCCTCCCTGCCCTCATTCCAGCCCACCAGTCCTGGGGTCCCAGCTTTCTGAAGGTGCTGAACACAGCCTCTCTCTCCCCCTGCCCCCCTGTAACCGCCCTGGCCGGCCACCGTCGCCGGCCACTGGCCAGGCAGAACGGTCCCCTGTGTGGCTCCGTGCTTCATCATCCCTCTCTACAGCCCTGCCTCCATGCACCCTCCCCACCTGGGTGTGAGAAGGACGCAGGTAGCACGGGATGCTGCCACTTCGAATGGCGTTCCTTCCTCGGCAAAGTCCCACCTCCGCGGTCACTCTCCGTGTCTGGCTCTCACCCCATCAGCCTGTGCCTTTCACAAGCCTCACACACTTCTTTTGCACGGCCTTCATCCTGCGGGGCTGTGTGGGTCACTGCTTCTTGCATAGCTCATGTCACCAGCAGTTTCTCAGGCTGGGACACACACTCACAAGTGCACACACCACACACACAAGCACAGCCTGTTTGCCAACCTCTGCTCACCTCCGAACGTCCAGCTGATGAGCAGCGTCCAGAGCGAGGCTCCCTGGCCAATCAGGGCAACCAGGTGCGCTCCTTGTCCGTGGTTCCTGTGCTTGCTCCCTGGGCCCCTGCCAGCTGCCCTTCCTCAGCTCTTGGTGCTATCACCGGTAGGGGGACCTGGAGCGTGGCTGTCTGAGGCCAAGGCTGCCTAGACACCATCCCAGGCTCTGTCGCACCAGGCTCAGGAAGGAGCATCCGGACCACTGAACAAAGGAAGACACAGCGCCGTGAGCCACTGTGCTCCCCGGGTTGCGCGTTGGACGGACGTCCTAGAACTGGAAGTGGCTTGAGTAGCCCAGAGCGGGAAATGAGGAATCGCAATACAGCCTGAGATGCAAGGATGGCCCACCACCGAGCATCGCTTTTCAGGGTGTTTCTGGCGACCTGGAAGAATACTGAGAGAAAAAGCAAAACAGAGAGCTGAATATATAGCACCTAATATTCATTAAATAAATACAAATGCAAACATAATTTGATAGATGCATATCATTACATAGTAATATGACACATAGAGAACTTGTAATGGGTGCTAGGTACACGGCTATTAAAGGAAAGGATCAAATAATTTTTTATTTTCCTTGTGCTTTTCTGTATCTTTCAAATGTTTGTTTAATGATCACACATTATTTTCCTGATGAGAAGGAGACACTGAAAAGGCAAAGCAAACAAATACTTAAGAAAAGCCCAGGCCCTACTTTTTTTTTAGATTTTTAAAAATTTACTTTTAGAGAGAGCCAGGCAGAGCGGGAGCCGCTGGGGGTCCCCGCTAACCACGCTCGCTGGGCCGCAGCCGCGCTCGCTGGGAAGGAGGGCAGAAGGCACCGCAGTTGCATCAGGCGGCCGGGGGGCTGCTGCTGCTTCTGCTGCTGCTGGTGACGCCCACAGCCGTGTCCCCGAGGAGCTGGGACCTGAGGAAGGAGGGGAAGGCAGCCCCGGCCTCGTGCCCGGAGCCGAGGCGGCCCCACTCACTGCGCCAACCTGACCGGGGCCCAGACACCCCAGCGGCACACGGGACAAGCTGCCGGACAGGGCGGAAAGCAGGCGCGGGCCAGAGAAGGCCTGTCTCTCTCGAGACCCACGGACACCAGACTCCGAGAGCAGCGGAAACCCAGTCCCGAGAACAGTCGCCCACACGATCAGTTGGTTATGTGAGGGTGCGTTTGCTCCGGATGAAATCAGAGAAACAGAGGGATAGATAGGAGAAAGACCTCAAAACTCAGGGTTTAGAATCCTCAACATGTAAAGACGTTAGAAGACAAGAAATAATTAAGCTAAAAGAAAACTTCGAGGAGGGCCCGGGGCCAGTTGGAGACCTTGCCGGCAGCTGGGGGGGTGGGGGGGAGGCAGAGGCAGGCTTCCCCAGAGCGGCGGAGGAAGCCAGCGCACGTCGGGGGGTGGGGGGGGAGCGCGAAGCTCCGAGAACAGACGTCCGTGGACCTGGAACGCCCTCTCAGCTACAGCTCTTCAACAGTGAAGGGAAAACACATTTTCAGATAAACAACCGCTCCCAGTGCCCCTCAAAGACCCTCGCTGGAAACCTGCTGGAAGCCTCGCTCCCGCAGGGGTAAAGCCAGCGCAGAGAGGAGAGGTGGGTGCCAGGGATATTGACGAAATACACGGGTAACTTTAATTAATTATTGACTCTGAGAAATAATAATTAATTACGTGTGCTTTGTAAGGTGAACTGAACCTTAGACAACCCTGAGGAGGAAGCCGGGGTGCGGGGCGGGGGGGCGTCTTTGGGTCACTACAGCGTGAAAGCCTTGGTCCGTCTCACTCAGGAGTTAGGTGGAGCTGTGAGGTGCCTCTCACACGCACACGCATGATTTTTAAACAGAATTTAAGCAGTTACAGGCAACCACAGTAACAGGACTACAGTCTATGGCTTCCAAACCAGCAGAGAACGATCTAAAGGATGGAGAAGAAGTTTAAACCCCTAAAAGAAATCAGAGAAGAGGAAATACAAGAAGGTGAATGTTGACAAAGAGAGCCGGGAAGTGAAATGGTCGTAATTATAAATGAGTTCCTTATCACAAGGAAGATACCAGTTTGAACTTACACATTAAAATCAGGAAGTCAGGCAGCTTTATTTATCACAAATAAATGCTACCATGAATAAGTCAATCTTCTCATAAGAAATACAAATACATAGAATGAATCAAAAGCATTTGCAACAAAGAAATAGGAAAACATCCCACGGAGGTACTAACTACGTGAAAATTGCTTCAGTGATATTAATAGAGAAAACACAGAAACCGAAGGTAAAAAGGGAGTTCATATTATGAAGACAAAACGATCAAGAAGATATTTCTGTCAACTGGATTAAAAAACAATAAAATAAAAGGTTCGCCAAACAAGCCATCGTTCAGAGAGGAAATCACACAGCGCGGTGGGGAGACCTGTGACGTACTTGGAAGGGGCGGCCGCCGTGCGAGTCCCCCACACACCTGGGGGTGCACGTGAGGTGGCCCTGGAGGTGCACTCAGAGCCTCGAGCACATTCACTAAGAGAAACGTTTACTAGTGTAAAGAAAGGAAAATGGGAGGGAGGACTGTAACGTTAAGAGCCACAGTAAACTGAAATAGAGTACATGGACGTCTGAAGGTGGTTCTTTAAAAAGGCTAATTAATTAAATAGAGACGACAACAAAAGCTCCAGCAGGAATGAGCAAGAGGAAAAATCTGCAAACAGTAAAGATGTTAAGAGTGGAAGGGAAGCTTATCGCCAGGGGCACAATATTCCGAACAACCGAACGTCAACGATTGGACAAGTTAGAGGAAGGGTATGACGTGGCAGAAAATACGGTTGTGCAGACTCTCACACCGGAACAGCTTTTCTGGAAAGCACCCTGCACACCCCCACGGGCTTCTCCGTCTGCGCATCGGCGGGGATGCAGCCGTTCTGAGCCACCAAGCGCGGCGCTGACATCTTCCGGCTCCCGCGCTGAGGTCTGGGCACGCGGTGGGCACTTCGAAAACACCTGTTAAGCGAATGAAAAGAACGTGGACACATCCTTCGTGGGATGAGGATCCACATACTGTTTGGGTGGGAAGGAATTTTCCAGGGTGCGGTTGGTACTGTGTGGAGGGCAGGTAATCCTTCCCAGGTCAGGCAGCTGGCGAGTGGGGAGGTGTGTCCAGACAGGCAGGGACCCAGCAAAGCCTCAGGTTGTAGGGTTCCAGCTAAGGAGTCTGGGCTGCCTATCGTACCTCTTCCAGGCAACGGAGGGATGCAGTCGAATAACAGGTTTGTGGGTGGCAGGGGAGAGCGCTGGGGGGGGTGGTCGTTTGCCTCTGGTGACTTTCCCGGGGAATGACACGCTCCCCTTCCTGTTCTCAGCCCCCCTGCTCCCCAGGTGGGGGACTGAGGACGAGGCGGAGCACAGAGAGCTGTTAGGGCAGGGAGACCACTCTGGGGACTCGGGAACAGAAAAGTGGTGGGGATGGTGGACACGGGTCGCGTGCCTTTGTCCAAACCCTCAGCGTGGACAACACCACGAGGGGCCCTGGTGAGAACCACAGAGCAGCACATCAGAATGTGTCAACGCCGGCTCATCGATTCTCACAGATGTGCTACGTTAACGAAAGGTGTTACTGATAGGGAAAGTGGTGGGGGGGGGCGTGAGGGGCAGGCTGAGGAGGGTGTGGAAACTCTCTGCATTCTCCTGTCATTTTTCTGTAAGTCTGAAGCTTCCTAAAATATCAAATCTATAAACACCAATACTAAGAGGTCGCCCTGGGGTAAGAGAGAAGCTGATGAGCTCGTGGTGGGCGAGGCCGTGGAGGGGCCTCCATCTGGATGCCAGGGCCCCCCCACCTAACCTTCACCTCCCCCAGGGAGCCTGTCCAGGCTGCTGTCCTGGGTACGGCTGGGATGGGGCGGGGAGGCCTGCAAGCACCTCCCTGTGGTGTGCTGGGCGCCAGGGGGGTGGGTGAGCTGCCCAGAGCTGAGGGAATGCGGGAAGGGACTCCCGCCCAGTGTGGGTCTCGCTGCCCTTCCTCGCCGTGGGGGCAACCTGGAGGGGCCGGCCCACCTGGGTCTGAATACAACGTGAGCGACATACACCCGGGGGGGAGAGGAGCCCCGACCATCTGACAAGGACCTGGGAAAGCGCCTGCACCGTGCATTCGGAGCTGGGTCCTCAGCGCTGGAGGAAGTGACCGCAGTCTCTCAACCTGGGTAGTCTCCCCTGTCAGATCCGGGGACTCGTTCTAGTCGCCTGGGTCACCAGGCTGGGGGCTGACCACCCACAGGGCCCACGGGCTCTGGGGTTCTGCCCATTGCTCCCCATCTCTTCAAGGAGGCATTAGAGGAATTTCCCTTACACTTGTTTATACTTAAAACAAACAAACAAACAAACAAACAAACAAACAAAGCGGGTGTTCCTTTGTACAGTACACTTCACTCATTATCCCCAATGTAATTTTAATCACTTCGACATGACAGCATCTTAATATTCTCAATAATGGCGCTGGAAGATTTAAATATTAAAACCCGCATTAGCTGTTCCGTGGCCCGTGAGAAAACTGCCGTGTTCGCGCTGTGGATTTCGAGGCTGGCCTAGTCCCCACTTTCGGAGCTCACCCGCCCGTGGAAGCTCCTCGGGCCGGCTCCTGAGCCCATAGCAAATGGCAGAAAGCTCGGTGGTGAGCGTGGCCCGGACACGTCCCCCGTACACGTCCCCGAGGATTGACGTGATGCAAACCCTGGCCGAGCCGCGGGGCCGGTTCCTCGCCACGCGTCTGCGGCACTCGGAGCAGGTTCCTAGGACACGGCGCTACCATCACTTCTGTGACCAGGCTTCTCACAGGAGAGCCGGTGAGGTCCCTCCCCTCGGTTTGGATCGCACAGGCTGCATTTTTAATTAAAAACCGTACAAATGGATTTTATGCCACGCCAAAAGACATCCGAGTTCATTCGTTGTAAAACCTGTTTAAAAATTGATGCAAATAAGAGGATTCCTTAAGTGTGAGCTCAAATTCCCCATTTTATGCTGAGCTGCTTTTAATCTAGAGAATAATCAAGTCAACATAAATCAAGGCGTTTTCTTTCCTTTTTCTTTTCGCTTGGTCTCTGCCTTTCTGATTTTACATTTTCTTCTTGTAGAGCGAGGTTCATTTTAAATTCAAATTCTTTAGAGATTTGTAGGAGGGAATCCTTGTTGACCTTTCCTTCCTGGGTTACAGAAATGAAAGCTCATAAACCCCTTAATAATTTTGCTTATTAAGCCACAATTACATCGTCTTCATTGACAATAGAAATCAAGCTCACCCACCTGTCTCTGCACACAAGGCGTTTACTTATTTGTTGTGAATTCATCATTTTCTACTTTAAATCATTTCACTCCGAAATGTTACCAAAGCCACTTCACATTGTTTAAGCTTTGAACAGCTGAGCTCAGGCAAAGAAATTGCATGCTCATTTTCTCTTGTTTTGACTGTGCCTTGCCAAGCAGGGCACCTTGTACATGGCAGGCACACGGTAGAGACGTGACGTATATTTGTTGGACACATGGGGGCCGAGTCTGACCGAGCGGGATGAAGTGTACCTCCCACGGACGGAGGAAACCGGGTGGCTGGGGCCGTGGAAGCTACCTAGGACTAGATCACAGCCCAGAGATTTTCTGAAACGAAACAGCGCTATGATATTTGTTGTAGAGAAAAACAGGACATCTGCCACTTGGAGAGAGCTGTGTGCCCCAGATGCAAGCTGCTGGCCCCAGGTGGCTATTTGAGTTGAAATTTAAATTAGTTAAAAGTAGATAAGATTTGAGATTGGGCTCCTCGGTCATGCCAGCCCGTCGCTGAGGATCACTGGCCGCACGAGCAACGCGGAAAGTTCACCTGGGCAGCGTTGATGTGGGACGTTGTCACGGGCACTCGGGTGTCCCCTCTCAGCCGTCTCTCTGGGCCTCGGCTCAAGTCACGGCCACCTCACTCCTCACCCAGCTTCAAAACTTGAAAACCGTTCAGCTGCCTCCCTTCCCCACTCCCCGGGTTTCCTGGGTGGGGAGGATTTAGTTCCTGCTCCCTTCCCCCGCCCCTCAGGGCACTTAACGAGGGGGCGAGGGGCTGGGCTCTCCTAAAACATCCCCCGAGGAAGCCAGGACCCGATTTACATGCCTTAGAGCCCCGCCATCCGCCATTGCCATGGACCGGTGTGACTCGTGTGGGACAGATAACAGTTGGGCCTGCTGGGGTGGGGGGGGCGCTGTGTCACAGCCCCTCTCAGTGGCAGGAGAAGGCGGGGTGCTCCAGCCAGCCCAGAACTCTCCTCGGCGGGCGGAAGACCCTGCACCGCTGGACTGTCACCGGCTCTCACCTAACCAAGGGCACGTCCCGTCACCAGTTCCAGGAGGTTTGGCGGGAAAGATGGCAGCCTCGGGAAGCCCCACTCGGACCAAACCCGAGGGAAGCTGTGGGCCTGGCGGGCGAGCCGAGCGGCGTTTTTCTCCCGCTCCTCTTCCGTGCTTCTGCCCAACCTCCGCGTGAGCGCCCCGGGAACCAGCCGGGCGCCGCTGCAGGACAAAGGGCCCCACGCTCGGCACAGAACAACAACAGCACTTTCTCAGGCCCCGTGGGCTGCAGGGCCACGGGAGGCTCCGGCGCCCCGAGCTGGGTGGGCTCGCGCGCCTGCAGGCGGCGGGCAGGCGGGCAGAGCTGGCGCAGCTCGGTCACACGGCGTGTGCCTTCCGGGGCCCTGCAGCCCCAGGAGGGTTTTCATACCGAGACGGCAAGGCCAGGAAGCGAGCAGAAGCAGGCAAGGTCTCTAGGGAGCGCAGGCTTGGAGCAGGCACACTGGCATAGTCATCATGTTCTGGGGCCAAACAGGGTCATAGGGCGGCCCAGAGTCCACGGCTGCGGGGGCGGGGGGGGCAGCGAAACAGATCCGTTTGGTTGGTGGGAAGAGCTGCGAAGTCACCTCCCAAAGGGCACGGGTCCAGAGTCGAGGAAAGGGCTGTGGTTCTTTTTCTCAGTGTAATGGCTTTATTGAGATATGATTCACATACCACATAATTCACCCATTTGAAGGGTACCATTTAATGGTCTCTGATATATTTACGGAGTTGGGCAATCACCGCCACAATCAATTTCAGAATATTTTCTTAACCCTAGGAAGAATTCCACGCCCGTTAGCAACCCCTCCGCGCTTCCCTCCACTCCCCGGCCCCTCAGCCCAGGCGGCCACAGGCCCCCGCCCCCTCTCCGCAGACAAGCGGATCAGGGCTACCAGCGCGGTCGGTCTGCCCGCTCGCCCTCTCTGTCTAGAGAGAAACTGGCTCTTCCACCAACGGAACACCAGACTGGCTGGATACATTGGTAACCCCCAAAGGCTAGGCCGGTGGGGGCTGAGCCAGAGCCCGTTCTGCTGTCAGCTGCTCTGGGCTGGGGCCGAAGCTGCCACCCCCTACCAGACCCTTTGGCAGGAGGCGGGGGTGGGGTGGGGGGGGGGGCTTCCCGAGGCAGAGGCACATGGCCCCGCCCCGAGATGTTCTGGCTTGAAACCTCATGTGAAAGCTGCAATAACTTCTCGGTTAAGAAAAGCTCAACCATGTTTTTCTCGCATGCCTTTTCTCCTCTCCGTGCGCGCTCTCCTCCATCTGCACGGGGAGAGGAGAGTGTTGAAATGTTGCAAGTTAAAAAAAAAAAAAAAAAAAAAAGACGCTCTCAGGGTGTTTCTGATCCAAGCAGAAGCAGAAGTGCCAGGGGTCTCCCGGGAGGGCCTCTTCTCAATGATTTTCAGTTGAATTTTTACAGGCCCACGAGGTTGGGGTAGTTAAGCAAACTTTGGATAAATGCCACTGGCTTTTTGTTCGTTTACGAACTAACCCTTCAATTCTTTTGAGGTTCAACCCTCGGCACTTTTTACGGAGCCCGAAAACAAAATGTTTCAATATGATTGCAATACACGGTCTTCAGAAAATGTAATAAAATGGAAAATAAAGGCCCAGTGTTTCATTTAATGCAATCATTCAAAGACCTCTTCATAAATTTTGTTTACGCAGGAATTCATTTGGGTCAAGTCGAGTGAATCAGCAAATTAGCCAGGCTGGTCCCTGACTCATTTCAACAGCATTTCAGAATTCCACACCTTCTGCCCCGCCCCACCCCCACCCCCCGAAGCAGCCCATTTGGTCCTTGGAGCCAGGGAGACAGTTGAAGATTTGCCTCTGTCCTCCATCCAGCCAGGCTGCTGGAAGGACGTGTGGCCCAAAGAATAATGTCAGGTTGTCGTCCCAAACGTCCCCCCTCACTTCCTTCTGCTTCGGGGGAGGATGGTGGGAGAGCCAGACCCCCTGGGGACGTTGCATCAGAGGGAAAGACAGGTGGGGGGCGGGCGGTGCAGGGGCAGCTGACTCAGCACCCTGCACACAGGGCACCCTGAGTCTGTGAGGATTCCTGTTTCCAGAACTCCTCCGGAGGTGGAGGCAAGAAGCAAGGAGGGAGGAAGCAGAGTCGGGACGAGGCCTCCTGCGGCACCGCGAAGCGTGTGGTCCCTCTAACAGGAGAACGCGCCAGGAGCACAGACAGCCCGGCGAGCTGGAGGGGAAGCCAGGCCCCTGTGCCAGGCCAGCCTTTTCTCTGTGAAGCTTTTGTGTCTTCAAAGGTGCCATCGAGCTTGAAAGGAAAAGGAATGAGGAGCAAGGATGTCCTTCTTTTCAGACCTCTCTCTCGCTGGCGGCGTGGATTTTGGGACGCTGCCGCCCGCCCGCCGGCCCGCCTTGGCGCGGCTTCTCTCTCCGCCCCACGTTGGCCCTGAGCTGAGGTTCTCAACCAGCCACGGGCTTGTCGTCAGCCATCCGGGCGATGGCAGACACAGGATGCATTTGTGCAGATTCCTGTACCCCCTGAAAAGCGACAGCGTGTCCTGCGTGTCCCCGACTCCGACAGCACTTGGGGGGGGTGTCATGGCACTTGGAACGGCAGTGGCCCTGGAGGACCTGCGGAGTGTCGTCCTTAAGCCGTGTGCCAGGAGGAAAAGTGCAGGCCATGCAAGAACCTTCGCGATTTGCCCTAGAATCGTAAACTTCACGGCGAAACTTCAGGCCCCTTCTAAATATATCCTGGCACCTTCCCCGGGATGAAAAATAGTAGGAAAAAAAGTGATCGGTTGAGGGCCGCTGTTTTCCCCTTCACCCCTTCTCGCAAGGCGTCCTTTTCAAAAACCGCACAAACACACACCGCCCCGGCCCATCTGTTCTTGCTCTTTCTCCCCACACTGACCCCCAGCCCCCTTCTCCCTGCAACCGCCAGCCTCCCTCCTTGGGCCTTTAATCTCCCTGGTTCGCACTCCAGATATCTGAGTACCTGGATTGCCAGGCACCACGCAAGAAGCCAAGAGTGCCGAGGAGAGCAAGACACGGTCCCTGTCCGCAGGCACCTCACGGGCCCGCGCAAGGAACCGCGGGGCCCTGGGGTAAATTCCCACCGGAGGTGTGTCCCGAAGGTCCCCGGCCCCCACAGAGGAGGAAAGCGGTGGCCACGATGGGCCGTCAGAGGGGCTCGCGTGGAGGAAGGGGTGGGTATTTTAACAGGATGTTACATAGGACGTCGGGGTTTTCAAGGCCAGGAAACGAAAGTGTCGCAGGAACAGGGAGGCGGCGGGGCGCGTGGGGAGGATCGGGCTGGGCAGCTGGGAGGTGAGGAGGAGCGGGGTGGGTGGGGCAAAGCCTGTGAAGGACCCCGTGTGCCCCGGAAGGTGTTAGTGGGTGGCTGGAAGGTGGCCTGGGGAGCAGGGGTGGGGGCACCCGGAGCAGGGCCTGCTGCTAGGAAGCTATGCAGTCAGTCATCTCAGCAAGGAAGGGACCGATGGCCGGGCGGACAGGTGTCGGAGGCCTCCTAGGTGAATGCACATAACTTGGTGGCCCATGGACAGTGAAGGAGGCCTCATAGGAAAGACTCGGATTGGCCCGGGAGGTGTAGGTGACATCCGTTGCTAGTGAGGGCATCGGTGCCGAGCAGCAGCCATAGGGATGTGTCAGGGGCAGGGAATGAGAAAGGGGGAGAAAGTGACTTCAGCTTCCGTCCTGGGCCAAGGTGCCTACAGGAGTCACCCAAGTGCCGTTGACTAGGAAGCCACCGGGAGCCCAGGGTGATCCCAAGGGGGAAGGACTGGGGCTGGGGAAAGAAAGGGACGATTCCTGAGCATCTCAAGCATGGCTGAGAGTCTTGGAAAGACTGAGGGGACTCAGAAGCACTCGATCCAGGAAGGGGCCGGGCCCAGGAGGCCACAGGGGTGTTTCGGGTCAGGCAGCGCCTTCCACCCGGAGGCTCCCCGGTGCCTGCCCACTTGGGGCCTGAGGTGCCGGAACGCACCCCCGACCTCATCAGAGACTTCCAGAAGTGCCACAGCTCTGTCCTCGGCTGCTGAAACCTGAGCTGTCGTCTTAGAGACGTGGGCAAGGCAAGCAGGTCGGAGGCCGAGCTGTAGGCAGGTGACAGAGCGGCGGTTTGAACTCTGGGCGGAGAGGAGCAGGACCGCAGGCGGGAAGAAGAGAAAGGCGGTCAGCAAGAAGTGCCACCGCACGGCCGCTGAGGAACCAGGTCTCGGAGAGTGGAAGACACCTCCTGGCTCCTGGCCAGGCCTGGTGGGCGTGGGCATCCCTGACCGGATGAGGGACGTGGGCAGGAACGTAACTGGGAAGATGGGGCCAGATCCAGGGACAGGGGGAGACGTAAGGGAGATGACCCCCCAAGGCTCCGGATGGGCACTCTGTCATGGTGTCCCGGCACCAACAGGTCTCGGCTGAGCCCTTAAACAATAGCCTCACCGGTAAATGTTGAAATACGGCGTGTTCCGTTGAAATGCACACGTTCAGTTCTTTTTCCATAGGCGCTAACCCATCCCCGCTTCTCCCAAATTTCCAAAGACCATCCCGCTGCTGGAAAGCCACTGAGATGCAGCGGAAGCCGCTCGGGCAGGGCGGCCTCACTGCCTGGGCGTCTGGCTGGACCCCGTCCCCATCTACGGGGGAGCCCACAGGACGCCGGGTCCGCACGCTGAGGCTCTAATTTGAATTTCGCTCGCGGTGCATTCGCTGTCTCGCTGGTGTGAAACGGCGTAACAGGCAGGAAGCGCAAATCGACACAAAATAAGTATCAGACAGCCCACATTTTTTTCTGAGCACAATAATGTCTTCCAGAGATGGGAACATGGATTATCTGCAAATAATTACCTCACCGCTGTTGTGTAATGACATTACTCACCTGTTTCCTCGGATGGTGTCAGCGCTGAGAGCTGCCATGTGTTGGCCGAGCAAACCCACCCCCTCCTTTCCTGCACATTCGCAGGGGAAGTTTTATGGCACGTCTCTG